>JACGWO010000001.1:43889098-43951598 GCA_034509735.1 Sesamum alatum
AAACAGTCTAGGAACTATAGACTAGGTGAAATCATGGCATGAACATTTAGGCTCCCGAATGCATGTGATTAGCGGTCCTTCCGTCTACTATCCCCACAACTATAGTGTAGGGTATGGATCTTGAAAAGGGGGAAAACCGTCCCGGTCCCCCCCCAAATTTTGAATTAAGCCTTCCTCGTTCACCCACTGTGTCACTGGGGTCCTCTCCACTCAGTCACTGTGGCCAGCAGATTTTATAGGGAACGAGTCTCAGAAGTGTAAGTGAGCCCTGCTGTCAAGTGTTGATAGTAGCAGATTCTTTTCTTGGACTTACACTCCACTCTAACATTCCTGACCTGCACCTTGATCGAGGGAGAGCTTATAGCCCCCATTTTTCGACCCGACAGCCTTATCGCCAAACCTAAGATACAGACATGGTTGTGTATTGACTTCGTAGTCCTTAAGTCCCCGAGACTAGTCTCGTACTATCAGGGGGAATGCGAGTCATACCTGACCAACCCCTCAAGGTTTCCCTTATGACGATTCCCTCCGTGAGTCCACCTTCAGTCAGCCGTACCACTGAGAGCCAACTAACCACTAATATTACATGGACGACCCTCATCAACATGTCGATGAAAAAACACAACTGTAATCTTATAGTGAAGAGTCTCAATTGGGACCTCGATACCCATCTTGAGGTCATTGACTGGAGAGTTTCATACCGATCCACAGAGGCTTGGATTCAGGACTGCCAATTCTATGTGAAGTCCAGCCCTTTGATGTATTACATCCGGTCTGTGGGCTTTGCTTGTTGATTGAAATAGTAAACAAAATAAGTGAACCACAATCAAAGTATAAATGAACGTAAAACTGAAACATCACTTTTATTCAGAATAATTATTCATTACCACGATTGTCAGAAACAAGTTATCATAAGCCTAAACTAGATTGGCTTTGCACGTTTCCTATTCTAAACAGTTACTTAGCTCATATATTAGTTCCGAAACTGGATCTGACATCATTAGTGTTTTGCATTTTTGAAAACTTGTTACGTCGACAAAGTACTTCTACAGCGCCACTGATCATTTGTCAAGTTATTCTTAGCGTTTGGCACTTTTGGCAAGATCTCGTGATGTTTGTACGCTACTGATCACGTTCGTAGAATGAGAGTCCATTAGCAACCTTTTGGTTTCCAACGCTCATCCAGAAGTTAAATGTAGAGCTTTTCCACTGATGAGACTCTGAAACTTTCTCAGAACAAAATACTTTTTTCTTTGCAAAAACAGTATTCTCCATTCTTCGAGTCCAACCACTTCAGTTAAGCGATTCTGCTATTCCTAAGATGAAATTTACTGTTTTTTCTCGTGAGTTCATCGAGTGTTCCACGTGCTATTATTGATATCCTTGCTATTACTTGGGGAAATTTTGATACTTCATTGGGCACTCGCTTCAGAAACGTATATCGCCCGATAGTCGTGGTGGGGAAGCTGTAGCCGTTTGTGTAATGGAATATAAAAGTCCTACTTGTTCCTTGAGATGAAAACTTTCGGTTTGATTGCCCCAGTTTCGCTTATCCACTGTTTTGGTAGGTAAAGATCTAGTGAATATCCAGATTGAAAGCCTAGGGAAGGCGTGTAGATCGATCCCAGGAGGAGCGCGAATGCGGAAACGCGATATAAAATAAAACATGAAATTTAAAACATGGATTTACATAATTGTATAAACCATATACTTCAATTCAGGGGTTCCCTGACGTCCCGGGCATTCGGTGTATCTCATGAGTAAACAAACATATAAATCATGGAGGCCATAGGTGAATCGAAGACATGAATACAAGGACCTACCCAGTTTAGTATTGTCTTCAAACCGCTACTTGCGCTGCTCCCCATTTTGCATCCAAGATCTCGAACAAGAGACCCTCTAAATCGGACACGCAATCCGTCCACATATTCTTGATCCTCCGTGCTAGCCAAAAAACCAAGTGTATTTTTTAGAGAGGAGGATCGATCCTTCGAAGCGTTATTGGTTAACGTGATCAATCCTGCTTAAGTTCACTTGGTGAAAACAAGGAACCCAAAAACCTTTCTTGGGAATAGGGGTTTAGGGACAAGAGAGAGGGAGATTAGCCGTTGTCTAGTGTGTTGTGTTTCGCTTGTTGATCATCTTCCTAAAGTCTCATCCTAGGAGTACTTATAGAAGGGGAATCATATTCCTCTTCAAACTCACCTATTAAATGCCTATAAAAATGCCACATTTCAAATCTTGGATTTTCGTCCCATACTAACATATGTGGTACCTCACCAAGTTCCCCACTAACTTTCCTACCAATTTCGCCCCCTGATCTGGACGCAGTATACAATTACACGTTTGCCCTCTAGTTTGATTGTAATTACTGGACCGCATTAAATGCCCTGTCATGAGGTAGGCGGCATTTACTCCTCCAATTTGAGTTGCCCTTCTTCCTTCGCACACAACCGAAGCTCCTCATTTCAAAAGTCCTCAAAGCTCAAGCTCCTTGAACTGCGCTTGAAGGTAGGTCGCATGCACTGCCGTTTAATTTTCCTCACCGTCGCCGTTGTTCCTTGTATGTGCTAACAATGTGCTTATTTGCATGTTAGAAGTGTGCTTAGGAACAAGCTAAAGAGTTACCTGTGGACGAGCTCGAGCAGGTGATGCTGTAATTTAATTTGACTTAGAGTAGCGCATTGTTTATGGGTTCCGACCGAGATTGTTTATGGATATAGTCTATGATATGCTTATTAGTGAATTCCATTCATTATTTTTGGTTTTTTCAGTATATGCTTTTCAACCGATTTATTGTCGCTAAAAATACCCTAGAAATTACCCCAAATTTATGCATACATGTTTCCGTTTGATTATCTAGGTATTTTTCTTTGATATGCTTATTCAGTGAATTCCATCCATGTTGTTATTTCAGTATATGCTTTTCAACTGATTATTGTGGCTAAAAAACCCTAGAAATTAACAATTTGGTGACACAGTGTTTCCGTTCGATTAAAGTCTGTTTTATTGACGCGCTATGATTCATTATATGTACTACGCGGATTAATGACCCATTGTTATTTAATATTCAGAAATTGTATTGATCCTTTATGTTTTCCCCAATAACATAAAACAAATGGTAATGAATCAAGCTTAGGTCATGCATGAAATATTATGTGTTTGTATAGATGGCGAGACATGCAGAATCTGTGCTCTGATTGCCGTCCAACATATACTGGCGAACGTTGGTGTTTGCTCTGGCAATTTGTGTATTCCTGGCTTTTGTCAAAGGTACAACTTTGGCGGGAACTACGCATTAGGCGCGACGGTACACTATTAACTTTAGAGTCCCTGAGCAAGTTAGAACACACTAAGTAGGTTGGTTGCGTCAAGACGACATTACGTGTCTTAGAACCTCCGTATAGACCGTAACACTTCGGGCGTCATGTTATTTGCTTAGAACACTCGGGGGGCTAAAGACATCAAGTTTTATTACTATCCCAGAACAAGTGGCTATCTTCCTTAACATAATATCCCATCACAAAAAGAATTGTGTTGTCAAGCATGACTTCTTAAGGTCCGGGCGACTATAAGCAAGCACTTCCATTCAGTGTTGAACGTTGTCATTTGTTGCATAACATCCTTATTGCGCGTCCACTGCCGATAAGGAGAAGACAGCACCGACCACCGTGGAAATGGTTTAAGGTAAGTCCATTTTATTACTGTCAATAATGCCTTGTCACTCATATTGTTATTAAGACATCTACCCGACATTTAATCACGTCATGGATGCAGGGTTGTCTTGGTGCGTTAGATGGAACCTTCATTGATGTGCGTGTGGCTGAACAAGATAAGGGCCGGAATCGAACCAAGGAAAGGGGCATATAGCTGTGAATGTTCTAGCGTTGTAATCCAAATATGCAATTCATCTACGTTCTTAACAGGATGGGAAGGGAGTGTTGCAGACAGTCGTGTCCTTCGAGACGCGGTGACCATGCCGAACGGCTTACGAATCCCCAACGGTAATAATCATTAGCAGTAGCACATCATTTACATTAAGTTATGGTAGACAATGACTTATTATATTATACTAATTTGTTGCAGGACACTATTACTTGTGTGATAACGGTTACTCTAACGCTAATGGATTTTGACACCCTACCGAGGTGTGCGTTATCACCTGCGCGAGTGGATCGCGGCACGGCTGGCCCCCAAAACAAGGAGGAATGTTAATTTGAGGCAATCATCGCCAGGAACGTAATTGAGTGAACCTTCGGACTTTTGAAAGTCCGGTGGGGAATTTGAGGAGCCCATCTTTTATCCCATCAAAATTCAGAACAGGATTATACTCGCTTTGTTGTCTGCTGCATAACTTCATCCGTTCTGAGATGCCCAACGATCCCTTTTGAGCACGAGATTTCAGATTCCCATCAGTTAATCCCGGTGATTACGACGTTAGATGTTGTCCTCGACAATAGAACCTAACCCGGCTTGTCCTCTGGAGAGATGAATTGCAACTTCAATGTACATTGAATGGCAAACAACATGGCACACAACATTGATGTTTTCCACCATTGAGTTTAGCTGTTAACGGATGTATTACTGTTTATGGATTGTTGTTTTCATTGCCCTAATTGTCGTTTAATGTTGAAGTTTTATGGATTTTTATTACATCTTATGGATTGTATTACCATCTTTGTGGCCCTAATTGTTGTTTATGGATTGTATTACCCATCTTTTCCCATGTTTTTGTTAATCATCTGATTACGACGATGTTTATCATTGGTTTTGATTATTCCGTACCTTACATTTTCTATGCTTTTGTAAGTTGTTGTGTGGCTTTCTAGTCATCTTAGGAAGTTGCACAATGAACTGCCCTGATGATGAGGGGAGTAGCGTCAACACCGACGGACCTTCAAATAAAGATAAAGGCGCACTGAGCGAACATGTCTCAACGTGAGGAAGAGGCCCTCATAAATGGGATTGAAAGTATCGTGGCTAGCGGTGGAAGTGTGATAACGCTTCCACAATGGATATCTTAGCCAATTGGAAGGATATTTAGCACATGGTATTACCAATTGTGACATCAAAGCAGAAGCTACATATCACGTCAAAATACAGGTGTGGAAAAGACAATATTTCATCACTCATTGGGATCTGTCGAAAAGTGGATTCGGCTGGGATGAGGCCAAAATGCATGGTGACGGTCGATGAAAAAGACAAGGGCGTCTGGGGACACCGTATGTTAAGGTATTGGCCATACATGACTAGCATATTAACCACAATAAACTGCCACAAGATTGTTATATATTATAACATTCGGGTTTGTATTTGTTTCCTGTGATGGATGTGATTTCAGATTGATCCCAATGCAAAAAACAATGTGTTATATGTCATTCCCCACAACTTCTCGGCACGGCGAGAAAATCTTTGGCAAAAGACCGTGCCAATGGTAGGGGGGCACCGATTATCATCGTGAAGAGACCTTCATACGTCAGCCTGCTGCTGATTCCAGATGATGATTGCCATGCCCGTACTGGTGAATGGAATCCAGATACTGGATTTGCAGGTATTGATGAAGAGACCCCCCTTTTCATATAACGTGACTGCCGATCCTACCCGAAATTCGTCTAGTGCAACCAAGCGCACTGATTGGCTCATCACAGAAGCGTAGGATGGAGGACCCCAATGGCAGAGCTCCCGCAGTTAGTTAACATTGTATCCAACTTTCTGTGATTCTGTAAACATGCGAATGAGAAAACTCGCCAGAGTGCTGGAAAGGTGAAATTTGGGATCCAGATGTGCGTTGCTAATGTATTGGCTGTTGTGCGTGAACTGACAGAGATTGATGAGAACGAACAAACTGGTGCTTGTAACACATTTGGTGAACTGCCATCGGACATGGAGTTGTTTCTTCTCACTGCCTCAACCTTCAAAGGATAAATGGGCGCGACTTATGCTGAATGGACGAATTTGATAGTTGTCTTAACTTGCAAAGATTGTGAACTAATGTAGTACTATGTCTAGGACCTCGTGAACTTCAGCTTGTTATTTATCCAATTTACATCAGATTGCTTTGCCATGCCTGAATCAGATGCTTGCCAAAGATTGCATCATATATCTTTTGGTCTAAAATACATGGCTAATTACAGACAATCTAATTACCATGGTCTAATTACATACCATCTAACACGCATCTATGATTGTGGTCTAATTGCATCAGATTTGATAACAGGCCCTCGTTCACAGTTGAAATGTTCATAGAATGACATAAAACTTCCATTAAATTCAAACTAACTGCAAAGTGTGCATACAAGAACAGAAATAGCATTGTTTTTAACATAGGCATAACACAGCCCAATAAAACTGGTCCAAAAAGCAAACAAACAACGGCCTTCATTTAAACCATCTTGCCTTCATCAAAAACAGCACCCCAAAAACTTCTTCCCCTGCAGACAGACTCCACCACCACTGGCCTTCATCAGTCGGATTCAATTTTTTATCACCATTTGACCTTTCCCTTTGCATGGTTTATACCCTAGAAATTGATAGTCGGCTTCTTCTTTCCTCAGCGCCATCATCAGGTGTAAGTTCCATCATCAATAAGGCCAAAAGGACACCTTTTCACAGCGAGGGTTGTTTGAACGCTATCTTCCTCGAATATAGTCCTCAGGCTCCACCACTGCCCTCACCCACACCACCAGTAGGCTTTGAAAAATTGTTCTCCTTCACATGAGCACATGCAAAATTAAACAAAGAAAACACACAGAGAAACACACTTCCATTTTACTAGTGAAAATAAGATAGAAAACAGTTGTTCACCCGCCAGAGACGCTTCCATCATCAAGTTGGGCAAGAACTCGATTGCGTTCTCTGAGTTCCAGTAAAATCTGGGCTACGCAGTATCTGGGCAAATGTTTTGTACCTCAAACGCAAGAGCTCCAACCTTCCCCTGCAGAAATGGAATCCGTACTGTGGTTTTATGGGACAACCCATTAACAACGCGCCTCCCAAATAAGATCGCATCATAATCCTTGGTTTCGAAAGACAGTTGTTTGTCACCACGTTGTGCCATTAAAACCAGCGAGTCGATGTACGCATCGTCGAGACATTTTGTCTACCCTTTTGTGTAGAAAAAACTTTGGTACTGCGGTGGTGCTCAGCGCTTGTTACCCATTTCTTGAGGTTCTGCAGGGTAATGAAAATGGGTGAGGAGGAGAGGTTCTGGCTGAAAGGGTTATGGTCAGGGTTTTTGAGGAAACACATTCAGTTATTGGAGAAAAAAGGGGAGAATGACGCCTCGTTTCACACTGAGGAGGATTGTCCAGCTTTATAAGCAGTAAGACGGAAGACGCCTCGTTTCGTGTGAAGTGGCGTTTCACTGCACGCAATTCAATTCCCCCTAATGATGATGATCCGACGGTGGCCGATTGAAATGAGCCTCTTCGGCCTGCCCGAGCGCCATTAATGGCTTGTGCATAACTTTTTCAAAGATGCACTGATTGATCCCCGCAAAACATGGTTATCTGATAAATATGCCCACTTAAGTGAAGCTAATCATGTACACGTTCTAAGCTTGCTATTTGCTTAAACAATAATAGAAAACGCCATTTAAGTTTTAAGCTTATTGTTTGGCTTAAGAATATGCGTATTAATACTGCATTTAAGTGAAATGATTAACAAATCTACTCTCGATCATACTGAAAATGTGTGAAGAGAGTTGAAATGTGTGAAAGAGAGTTGTATTCTACACATTATTCAGAAGTAGGTCATTGAGTATGCATGCAGGATTTATAACACAAAACAAATTACCACCAACATCAATATTACTACTAAAAGGGACCATGAAAAACGAGGTGGAAGCTAATGCCCCATGCCGTATTTATAAAATCTAACTGACGCATATTACTAACACATACCAGACCTACTCCTAAAACATTGCAAACATTACTAGCCACCCTAAAGCCGACATACATTACTTCCTACTACGAAAAGCTTGAGGAAACAAAGCATTACACAAACATTAAAGACGACAAAAAGTGCATAAAATAAAACCACCCATGAACCCTAGCAACCCTAACACCATAACAGCATAGAACTACACACGTTGATATAACTTCCTGCATTCAGTCCTTTTTCTTTATTGGGGTTGGATTCGACGCTGTTGAGCTTGATGCTCCGCCAGATTTCTGACTAGCAGGGGAATGATGTGAATACTTTGCCCTCTTCCACAGTGGCACACCTGGTGGTGGAAGAACAGAATCCGCATAGCTGTCGGAACCATAGTATTCATGCAAATGCCTCCACATTGACGACGATTCAGACGAACTGTCACTTTGGTACATCACTTGTACCGGCGTACATGCATCGTCTCGGACATGTTCAGCTTGTGGAGAATGATGTGCTTGTGCAGGCAGTAGGGCTCTTCTTGCTTTTGAAGCATGCATAGCACCAGGTGCTAGTTCATTGACGACGACATCAGGTTTTGGTTCAGCTTGTGGTGCATCAGGCGCTTGTGCAGCATGCAGACCATCAGGTACTGGTTCATTATTGGGACCATGAGGTGCTACTTCAACTGCTCCTGCCTCATCCGCAACCACGCACAGGGCATCTTTAGCATTGGGTGCGTTATCACCTGCTTCAACGTGTCGCGGTGGAGGACGGAGCACCCAATCCTCTTGAGGTGCGGCCACGTTCAGATTGAAACGATCAGCATCAATAACTTCATTTGGCCTATCGGACGAGGGTCAAACAGTATGCAAAGTTGCTCCCACAGGTCCTCATAAGCATTGTTAATAGCACTTGGCACGCTTGTTTTTGCTGTATGATCGAAGTTTCATAGATTGTCCGGGGACATGCGTAGTAATATGGTCATGTTGAGTAGGCAAATGTTAATCATCTGATATAGATAAACAAAATAAAACGGAATAGGTGGTATCGCTCTCGGAGGCGTTTAACACGTGTTTTGCCCACTCTTACACCACTTTCGTTCTTATAACGTCTTGTTGACGTCGTACAAAGAACACATGACAGCATGAATGCTTGGCCGGTCTGGGTGAAATAACCCGGACCTGTAGTGCTCAAACAAGCTGTCGACGAAGGTTTTCTCCATCTCACGTGCCCATCGGCTACAGTAAAATATCTGGGACTGAAAGTAAACCCCGTTTGGCCACAATGCTCACTGTTGTCGCGTGGATTAGAGAAAGGAAAAACGAAGCAGAGCTACAAGTTGTAGTTTCCTCAAGTAGTGCATGTCTTGAGCAAAGACAGCGATGGGCATGTATTTATAAGCCCAGATTCAGGACATTCTTGCGCATTAATGAGTGAACTGCATCGGAAAAGGAGACACACTTTTGGAGGCAAACAAAACGGGCGAATCTTACCATGCATTTGTGAGGAGCTTGTACTTTGTCCACCAAACACCTGGAGTATAAGCAAGCACCCAATGTGGAGGCGCAAACCAAAAAACCTTGATTGGAGCACGGGAATTTTAGCCACTTGACAATTTAGGGCTCGACAAAGAGGTAGCTGCTTGCGCCATTCGAGGATTTGATGGTGAAAGGCATTTACTAACTTGGGATTGTGCATATCTGAGTTAGTAAATGCTCCTCACACAAGCAAGGATACCTTCCTTATGAAGGGGTTTGGCATTTATGACGTCATAATTATTGCTGACGTGAGCCATGTGATGGCGGACATTAATGAGGGCAAATGGTTAAATTTACTCGAGGCGTAATTGTATTGTAGTGTCGGTAGTAAATGTCCGACTGTTTTAATATGAGGTGAAGTACCCGTATAACTGTACATAGTAAACAGAATATCATATTATTTTGTAAAAGGACAATACATCATATAATATGGTTGTACTATAATAGATTCCTTAATACAATATGGCCCAGTAAACATTGGCCTTACATTTAATGATAGTAACCCATCAACATATATGATGAGCCTTTGCCTCCTTTTCCATCGGGCCTCCATGGAACTCCTTAGATTCTCCTTTCTGGGCCATGCTTTCATCTTCTTATGAAAATAAAATACATCCTCACCACTATACTACTCTCAATTACAGTTTAAAAAGAAAAACCCCGGCCCGAACACCGAGGGGAGTACATTTGGAGGGGAGAATAGAAAGTCTTATTATTCCAAGGCTAACCAAAAAAGAAGAGGAGAGGAAAACAAACGAGGCACACAGGCCCAACATAAAATTAAAACCATACAGTGCGATCTAGGCTTGTGGATCATCCGTTCTCATTCAACACACATAATTCATGATATCCAATAATCAATAATGCACATAATCCATGATATCCAATCAGCAATAATTCATAAAGAGAATTAAGAACAAAGTCTACATTCAAAATTGGTGTAACAATGATAATCCTTTTCTTGTTAGGAAAACTTTTTCCTCATTATACACACAATATTAAATTTTGAGGTTCCAAATCAAACAAAATAAATATTCCAAATAATGTCTTCAAGAAAACATGCAAAATAAATAAAGCTATTTTCAAAAATTAATTCTAAAAATAAAAAAATAAGAAGCACCAGCGGGAATGGCGAGGGCCGCCGCTGTCGGGAACAAAACAGGTTGGCAAGGCCTGCCTGCCGCCTGCGCACACCAAGCGCACCTTCCGGGCGCGCGCGCGTGCAGCTACAGGCAGGATATGCCTGCCTATGCACGCGCTTGGCCAGCACTGGTCGGGCGGCCGCGTACAAGCGCCCCTGCCCGTGCGCGCAGCCATCAGGTGCGCACGTTCATCGGGCACGCTTGCCGGTTTGCGCTCGTACAGGCTCCATTGCCTACGTGCGCGCGTGCTGCCTGACAGGCCGTGCGTCTGCCTTGGCGCGTGCGAGCAGGCGCCTCCGCTTGCGGTGCGCGCGCACTGGAGCACGCGCCCGGTAACACCACTGGCTTTCGAGCGCGCGCTGTGCGCGCCTGGCCTTTGCTCACTGCGCGCGCTCCGTTTCTTATTTCATTTTATTTTTCTGTTGTGTTTTCCAAGAAATCAAGAAATACGAAGAACACTTAGATTTCATGTATTACATATACGATAAAACTCAAGAAAAAATGTCATGCTTGAAACATAAATCAAGAAACAACGTAAATCATGCTTTACACGTATTTCATGCTTTACACACATAAAACCCTAGGCCTATACACCGAACCGGGCTCTAATATCATTGAAAGCTTAGGGAAGGCGTGTGGATCATCCGGGAGGAGCGCGAATGCGGAAGTGCGATATAAAAATAAAAACAAGAATTTGAAACATGCTTGCACATAATTGTAAATAACACGTTCAAGGGTTTCCCTTAACCTTCCGGGCATTCAGTGTATCTCATGAGTAAAACAAAACATATAAATCATGGAGGTCATAGGGTGAAATCGAAGACATGAATAAAAGGAACCTACCCGGTTGTAGTTTTGTCTTCAAACCGCTACTAGCGTTGTTCCCCGTTTTGCACCAAGATCTCGAACAAGAGACCCTCTAAATCATACAAGCAATCCGTCCACGTATCTTTATCCTCGTGCTAGAAAAAAATCAAGTGTATATTTTAGAGAGAACGGATCACCAAGCGTTATTGGCTAATGTGATAAATCCTCCTTAAGATTCACTTGTATGAAAACAAGGAACCAAAACCTTTCTTGGGAATCGGGGTTGGGGACGAGAGAGAGGGAGAGTAGCCATGTACTAGTGTGTATTAGTGTGTATGTTTCACTTGTTCATCATCTTCCTAAAGTCTCATCCTAAGAGTATTTATAGAAGGGGAATCCTATTCCTCTTCAAACTCCAACTTTAGAAGTATGGTTTGACTAGAATTTTGACCTAGTCAAATTAGGCTTGGATTAGTCAAACTAATTTAGGCCCTTGATCTCTCCTCTTTAATATCATCCGTCCATCACTATGATGGATTTAATTATGGAATATTTAAATCATATTTAAATAAACCATAGGGCTTTATAATAAATAATAATAATTAATATTTATTTTAAGCCCATTTAATTTATTCCAATAAATCTAATTTATTAGTTAATTTCATTTAATATAATTAAATGAATTAACAAACCAAGAAAGGAAAGGGAACAAATTTAATCTAATTAAATTGTTCAATCTCTCTAAATTAATTCTAAATTAAATATCTTTGTTCCGGGCGGATTGTGGGTGACTCTTTGGGTTCACCCTCAGCTAGACTTGATCGAATTGCCAATCATCTCATGACAGAAATTCGTCCGTCACCATGGGTGGCTGTCTAGCAACGGTCCAGCGCTAGAGATTAGGTGAATGTTTGTGGTGTGAACATTTAGGCTCTTCAATATGTTTATCCTTCCATCTACAATCTCACTACTTAGACTCTAGGGCATGGATCTATAGGTACCCATTCTTGACCTAAGCCTTGCCTCGTCCATACTAAACATCACAGGGGTCCCACCCATTGTTCAGTTACTGTGGCCAGATATTTATCAGGGACGAGTCTCAGAGTAAAGTGAGATATTACCGTCAGCCTTCTGACAGGAGATAGATCCTCTCGTAAGACCTACTGTCACACTACACATCTTGACTGCACTAGATAGGGCTTATGAAAATCGAGTTACTCGACTTGGTAGCCTTTTGCCATACCTAAGATACAGGCACGGTGTGTAGGTGATCTCAGTAATCCTCAAGTCCAAGGATCAATGTGTACTATTGGAACGGGAATATAAGTCATACCGCCCGACCCTACTCAAGGTCTTCCATATGACGGTTCACACGAGTCACCTCAGTTGGCTGTCACCTAGCTGGCTGATCCACTAACATTGCATGGATGAGCCTCGTCATTTGTCGATGAAACACGACTGCAATTGCTTAGTGCAGGTCTCACATAGATTCTCGTTACCCTTTCTCGAGATTCCTTAACTTGGAGTGTTTTAGACTGATCCGGAGAAAACTGATTTCATGAACCACCATCTAATGCGCAGTTCCAGTTTCTCAGAATGTGTTTTCGATCTGTGGGCTTTGCTTGTGCAGTGAACAGTTAATGTAAAGCAGTAAGTGAACACAAACAAAGTATTGAGCCAAATGAATATCACTTTCTTATTAGCCCAATCAGATTGGCTTCACGGTCATCTATTCCAACACGGATAAAGTTTTTGGTCCTGACGAGTATGAGCTCTTACTCCCTCCTTCTAGTGATATGATTCATCTTCCTCCACAAAGCTATAGGACTCAATTTCTGGCTGATTTTGAGGTTGTCTTAAGGTTTCCTTTGTATTCCTTGATTGAGGAGATCCTTATTAGCCTAAATTGGTGCATATCCCAAGTGACCCCATGGTCCTTTGGGACCATTACTGCTTTTATAGTATTCACGAAATTTCTTAGGGTAGAACCTATTCTTGAGAATTTCTTTGATTTGCACCAGGTGAACCATAGCGTGGGGGTCAAGTGGTTTTTATATCTAACCAATCAAAGGGGTCATCAAATTAGTGAAACTCAATAGGATCTTTTATGATTGTTGGTGAAAGTGAGTTTTCTTATATTTGTTGTCCTTTCGGTAATGACTAGCGTAGTCCTGGTCGATGGTTCTTAAATAAGCCCTCTTTTTCTTCCCCTAACTCTCCCACTTGGATGAGGATTTTGTGCAGAACACCATTCTTGCATATGAGTATGAATATAAAACTCTAATAACTAAAGAAATTTTATCTCTTGTGGATTGGTCCCCTGCTACGTTCTCCTCGGATGCCTCATATCTGGATATTTATTTTATACTTTGTGCTTTTCTTGCTTACTTGATATATATGCTCACTCGAGGTATTACTAAATTAACTGCCTCGTAGACCCTTTCCCAAATTAACACATCCTTTCTGAATCCTGGTCATGCCCTTTCTGGGAGTGGTACTTCTGCTACTTAGGGCCCTAGAAGTCGATCACGTAGCTTTAATGATGTGGCTATTTATCGCTCTATTTTTGAGTCTGAGAGGGAAGTCGATCCCTCCATTATTCCCATTGACATAGATCTGGGGATCATCAAGGCTCCCTCATTGGTGCAATCCCTTTACGCCGGAAGAGGAAATTAATCAGAGCTGATGATATAAATAAAGAGCAAGGTGACAATGATGGTGACAACCTGCCCATTCGTCCTCTTTCTAAGAAGGGGATTGCATTTTCTAGGCCCCACCCTAAGGCTCTTGCGAAGGTCACCATGTCTACCAAGGGTACTCTCGTAAGGACAGGGAGAAGTTGGACCCTTACGTGGACCCCCTCAAGGCAGCTGGGCTCGAGGAGAGATTCATTTCCGTGCTAGTGGACAAGTATGTCACTATGAACAATTAACTGAGAATGAGAAGATTCTATCCGCCATGAGAGAGATATGGATAGCTACCCGGGAGCCTTTGCCGGATGTTATCAAGCCTAGTCGTGTCTTGTGCCCTTAATAGGACGTTCGTCAGAACTCCTCCATTCTGACCTTTGCGACAGGAGGTGTTTGGTTTGACCTCTACCAAGGGATCCTTCTAGGCCAAGATCAGTTGAAATTAAGCATGAGTTCCATCCCACAGATGAAATCGCATACAGCGTAACACATTAGTTGTGTAAGTGTCTAGTGACTATGTTCTTGCTTTAACCCTCTCGTTGGAATTTATCTTTCTCTTTACTCTAATATTTTCCAATTTGAAGCTAAGTCAGATAGTTCATGGATTATGCCTGCACTGCGAGTTTTCATCATCGTGTTGCCCGCCTCGAGGAGCAACTTAAGGTAACTGTCTATGAGGTTGAGGAGCTCCAAGAAAAGAACGAACTTCTTGAGGGCACAAGTTTAAGCTATAAAGAGTGTTGCCAAGGAGAGGTAGCGCCTAGATATTGAAAGATAGAACTTTATGGAGAAAACTGCAAGCTTTCGGAGTAAGTTGACATTAAATATCAATTACTTTTTTCCTCACATGCTCGTGATTGCGAGGATGCACACTAGAAAGGTTACTCAGCAGGAGTACGAGATTTTTGGCTGACCAACCATTACAAGGCCCTCGTGAGGGAAAGTAGTGCAGAAGGGGCAAGAGCATCCTTGTAGTCTCCTGTCTATGACGTCATTATAGATGACAAAGTATTTGAGGAGCTCCAAATTACATGGATAAATGCACTGCCCAAGCTCACAATCTGGATGGGTTTAAGGAAGGTTTTGATACCTATCTCCTGGACTTAGCCAAAGATGAGCATGGCAATTTTTATCCTGTTAGAGACAACGACATTCCAGATCCCTGTCGATGATGAGTTTTATGCTTTAATGCCTGCTCCTCCCCCCAGGCCTGTTGCTGACCCGTTGGATGAAGAGCTGTAGGTTGCAGCCGAGACCTTAATGGAAGTAGCGCATACCTCAGCCCCCTTTTGAAATCCTTTCTTCAAAAGCTACCAGGATAGATGGAGGATCCAACTTAGGCCACTATAGATCAAGTCCTTGCTGAACTTGAAGTTGGTGATGCCTCTGCTGTACTGGCTGTCGAGCTGTCCGCTGAAAAGGAAATCTTCAACCTGGAGAATTTGCCAAGTATTGACAATATTGAAGAGGATGTTCCTCCGACTGAGAGCTAACTTTACCCTTGATGTTTATGCTAGGCCTATGTGCCTTAAGGAAATTTTTGATTGGACGTGCGTGCCTTTGGATAATTGTTTATGCCGTTGGTTGGGCCTGTGTGCCCTTGGATGAATTTGCCAGTTTTAATTTGGCGTGTATGTCTTGAAACAGTTTAATATCTACCATTTCTTGCTAATTGCGCACATGCGATATCTTTCTTGGCAATTTTGTTGTACTTACTGGATGCATGGATGTTTACCTAGGCTCTATAGGTTATAGCTTTCTAGGAAAGTTAATAAGTTTGGGGGTTCTTCCATGAGCTTTACTCCCCCCAAACATTCAAGTTCAAATATTTTGGTCTTCAAGGAATGAGAACTAGAAATCAAATGTAATGGTTTTGTTCTTTCCTGTACTTCAATCAACCGTGGAGTTTTTCTCAGACTCTTTCTTTAACAGCCTGATTGTGTTACTTAGAATTTTGTTTTCAAACGACTTATTTCCTTGAGCATTTTCTACAAATATCTTAATATGTTAAGGTCTTCTCAAGACCTATGTCTTCTTCAGACATTTCAATTTTTGAGGCATCTTGTAGATAATGCCTTTTTCATACATTTCGAGCTTGAACGTCTCTTTTAGACGACGTCCTTTTCAGATAGATTCAATTTAAAGATCTTTTTCAGACAGTGTCTTTTTTAGGAACTTTAAGTTTTTAAGATCTTTTCCAAACAACGTCTTTCTCAGACACTTTTGATTTAAAGGTCTTTTCAAGCAACGTCTTTCTCAGAGACTTTGAGTTTTTAACGTCTTTTCCAGATAACGTCTTTCTCAGACACTTTCAGTTTTTAACATCTTTTCCAAATAATGTTTTTCTCAGACAATTTGAGTTTTTAAGGTCTTTTCTAAACAGCGTCTCTTTTAGATATTTAAAGGTCTTTTTCAGACACTTTGAGTTTTTAACGTCTTTTCCAAACAACGCCTTTTTCAGACACTTTCAATTAAAAGGTCCTTTTAAGAAAGTTTGAGTTTTAACGTCTTATTCAGATGTTAAACCTTTTAGACATTTTGACTTTTTTTAACGTCTTTTCTAGACAGTGTCTTTTTTAGATACTTTGACTTTATAACATCTTCTCCAGACAACGTCTTTTTCAGACACTTTTGATCTAAAGGTCTTTTTTAGATGGTGTCTTTTTCAGAACTTCTTGTTTTTAACATCTTTTCCATAAAATGACTTCTTCAGACACTTTGAATTTTTAACGTGTTTTCCGAACAACGTCTTTTTCAGATACTTGTGAAGGTCTTTCTCAGACCCGTATCATATTGTAACAAATTGTTGATAAATGAGGATTCTTCATTCCTTAAAGTTGTTTATAGCTTTTCGGTAGATACAATTTCTTCACGGATAAAATCGCCGCAATTATGAGCATTCCATGGTCGTAGGAGGTCTCTTCCTGACGAGTTTTGCAAACAATATGCTCCATTTTGTGCCAATTCCACTACCTTGGAGCGACCTTCCCAATTTAGGTCCAAATTTCCAATATTTTGGAAGCTTTCAAGTTTTTTTCAAAAACTAAGTCTCCCACCTAGAAGGCTTTACCTTTCACTATCTTATTATACATCTTCTCCATCTATTTTTTTGTTCCTGAGGATTCTTACGTATGCCGCTTCTCTTTTGTTTGTTGGAAATGGAATTAAATTCATCTTGCGTTGTTTTTCATTCTTTGCAGCGTCATACATTTCTACTCTGGCCGATTACACCCTAATCTCTGCAGGAATTACTGCTTCTGAACCACACACCATACAAAAGAGGGTCCCCCTGTAGCATCTTTCGGAATGGTGCGATAAGCCCATAATACTCTTGGTAGTGATCAGCCCAATTGCCTTTGAGCCCTCAAGTCATTTTTAAACAATGCAAAATGATTTTATTCACTACCCCGACCTGCACATTAGCCCGCGGGTGCCTACTTAAGTAAAATTTTGTTGGATTTCTATTTCTTCACATAGATCCTGCATTTTTTAAAATTAGAATTGGATTCCATTATCATATTTCAAAACCCTTGGAATTCCAAAACAGCAAATTATGTTCTTCCATTAGAACTTCGCCACCTCATTTCGCTTATCCTAGCAGTAGCTTCTCCCTCCTCCTATTTGGTGAAGTCCTCGACTACCACGATTGCAAATTTTCTCTATCCCAACGCTAGAGGAAAAGGTCACAGGATGTCGATTCCCCATTAATCAAAAGGATACACAACCTGAACACTAACCATCTCCCTTGGAGGAGCACGAGGAATGTCAGAATGAACTGGCAACTCTTGCACCGCTTAGAGAATTCCATAGCATCCTTTACTAGTGTAGGCCAAAAGCATCCTTGGCGTAATATCTTTTTGTGCCAAAGCTTTTCCACCCGACTGTTTCCAAGACTCCCATCATACATCTCTTTCATAAAATAGGTAGCTTCCCTCGAGTTCAAACATTTCAGAAGTGTTCCAGAATATGATCTTTTGTACAAATCGCCTGCTATTATCATGAACCCCGATGATCAAATTCTCATCCTAAGATCTCTCCCCCTGAAGGAATTTGATCATTGACTCCTTCCATTCACTACCAGAGACCTGGATGCTGAACAAACAAGTGTCTTTTCCAGATCCCTCATCCTGAAGGTCTCCAGTTGATTCAAACCTTTTGAGGTCTTTTTAGATTCTATCTCTGATCTTTTAGATACCAAAAAAGTAAATTTTCAAGATTTTACCCTTGTGCTACACTTATAGACTTTGCTAGGGCAAAGTATCTGATTATGCTTGCTTCTTTTGCTCCATGAAACTATTGAACTACTAGTTGGGAATCTGTGTATGCTATCAGGTGTTTCGCTTTTAGCTGGGCGGCTAACCTCATTCTCGCAAGGAGTGCTTCATACTCTATTTCATTGTTCATCACTGTGAAGTTTAGCTTCATGGTTACTTCTGATTCGACACCTTTCGGGTCCCTTAAGACAACCCTAACTCCTCCTTTTGATGAAGTTGATGATCTATCCACCTAGAGGAGATATTTTCCTCATTTTGGCTACTCATTTCGACCAAGGAATCTGCGAGCACCTGCGCCTTGATGGCAGTTCTCAGTTGAAACTCAACATGATATTCACCCAATTCTACTATCCATTTCACCAGTATCCTAAGCATCTGGCTTTGAGAGCACATGCTTCAAAGGCTGGTCCGTTAACATAATAATAACGTGAGACTGGAAGTAAGATCTCAATTTTCTTGTAGTTAGCATAAGTGCTAATGCATACTTCATAATCATCACATAATTTTTCTGTGCACCTTGAAGCATACGACTCACATATAAACTGGTCGTTGTTCACGATCCAGGCATCTTATTAATACAGAACTTAGGGTTGACTCATAAACAACCAAGCACGGTAAAGAGGCTCCCCGCTGACGGGTTTCGCCAACAAGGGAGGGGAAGACAAATACTTTTTCAAATCATTAAGGGATCTCTCACATTCATCAGACCACTCAAAGGTCTTCACATTGCATAAAAGTTTTTAAAGAACGGTAAACCCTTAGCTGCAGCCTTTAAGATGAACTTGGTAAGTGATGCCATACGTCTAGCCAACCTCTGAATGTCTTTGGTCGACTTTCACGTAGGCATCTGCAAAGTAACTTCTATCTTCTCTAGGTTAGCTTCAACTCTCCTCTCTGTGACTAAGTATCCTAAAACTTGCCACTACGAACTCCAAATGTGCATTTCAAGGGATTCAACTTCATCTCATACTTCCTCATAACCCAGAAAGATTCATCCAGATGGATCAGATGTTCAGCCTCCTTCAAACTTTTCACTAGCATGTTATCCATATAAACTTCCATGGTTTTTCCGATTTGCTCTTTGAACATTCACCAAACTTTGGTAAGCTATGCTGGCATTTTTAAGGCCAAAGGCATTACCACATATCAGTAAATCCTATTCTCAGTGATAAAAAATATTTTGATGCAGTCTTCTTCTTCCCTGAAATATGATGGTATACTTGGAAGGCATCCATCATACTCAATAAAGCGCAACCTGGTGTTGAGTTACCAGTTGGTCAACTGTGGGTAAGGGTATGGATCTAGGGCATGTCCTGTCAAGGCTATAAAATCTGTGCATATTCTCCATTTACCCCCTCCCCCCCCCCCCCCGATTTTGGGACCAAGACCCCATTTGCTAACTAATCGGTATAGTGAACTTCTATGCCATACCCTATAGCTAATAGTTTGTTCACCTCATTCTCAATAATCTTGTTTCTTTCTAGTCTAAAGTTCTTTTCTTCTGTGGAACCGGTTTTGCATTCGGATCAACATTTAGACAATGTTCAATAACATCGGGGTGATTCCCTTAAAATCAGATGTTGTCTATGCAAACATATGAACATTCTTTTGTAGGAAGTCTATCAACATCAGTTCCATTTTTTAAGGGAGCTGACTTCTTGTCCTAGTCACGTTCTCTTGATCACCTAGAACGAGTTCAACGGTTTTAAGTTCTGAGGGTTAGATTCTCTCTACCTTGTTTTCTATCCATTACACTCAAGCTCACAATCAGCTTCTGTTCTTTCTTTCTTTCAGCCAACGTCTCTACTCTTGTGACCACGGCTTTCACCACAGTGTGATAACATTCTCTAGCTACCTTCTGGACACCTTTTTTACTTACCCTACACCATTCTTGGTAGGGAATTTTACCTTGAAATGATACGTTGTCACTATAGCCTGAAACGGACATAAGGTAGGTCGCCCCACAATAATGTCATATGCAAAGGGCGTGGACAACTAAGTATTTGATCATCACCGTGCACCTACATGGATCTATCCCAAGGAACGTTGGCAAATCTATCGTACCCAGGGGAGTAAGGGATCCTCCCCCGAAGCCAATCAAAGGTGTATTAACTTGATTGACATCTTGCACATGCAAATTAATTCTTTTCAGTACGCTAAAAAACATAATGTCGGCAGAGCTCCCATTCTCCACTAATACCTTTTAGACCGTAAAATTTGCCACATCCATAGTAATGACCACTGAGGTCATCGTGAGAAAAAATGGGACTCTCAAGGTCTCTTTCACAAAATACTTTTCCCCTAAAATCAGTCTTTATGGATGACATATTTGGATTAGTCTGGTTTCATAAGAGTTATGCCCAGCTCTGATATATATTCTTCTTTGACTAGCGGAATATTCCCCCCAAAGGGCCGCCAACGATTATATTTATGACACCTCTTTGGCTAATCTTTGTCGAGGTGGGCTATCGCTTGCTCGCTCAGGATACCTTCTTTCAGGGGTACGAGACCTTCGCCTATCTCTTTGCGGGCAATGTTCTTTCCATCGGCCCTCTTGCCTAGCCTCAATTTTTGCTACAAATTCTTTAAGGTGTTCATGTCTCACCAAACTGTCTATCTCATCTTTGAGTTGAAACAATCTTCTGTATCATGACCTTGGTCCTTATGGAACTCATAATAGAACTTGGAGTTCCATTTAGATGGTATTGGCCGTATTTTTGTTGGCCATTGAAACAGCTTACTCTCGATGTGCGTTAATGTCTCGGCCCTTGGTACTTTCAGTAGGTATGATCATGAAAACTTTTATACCTGAGTGTCGGGTCTTTTGCAGACTCGGCCTTCTATTTCTCTTTCCACTTCCTTCCTTTTTTATGATCATCATCTTTGTTAGGTTGAACTTTCCACTCATTTTCTTTCCAAATATTCATCTCTTCTTCTTGAATATATTTTTACGCAGTCAGATAGAGCTCTTCCACATCCAATGGGGGGTTCTAGCCAAAGCAGAGGCTGGAGGTCCCTTCTTCAGTCCAATCAGGATGGATGTCATCATGTCCACTCTTAAATCCGGCACATCCAACACCTTAGTGTTGCACCTGTCAATGAAATTTCTCTAGATCTTGTCGTCCTTCTGTCTGATGGTAAACATAGGCATAGTAGATTTCTTCGCCTTTTTCTTGCACGCAAAATAGTATACAAACTTCCTGCCCAACTGTTCGTAGTCCACAACGGTAGTGGGGGTTAAAGAACCAAACCATTCTTGGGCCCTTCAATCCAGTGTGGTAATAAAAAAACGACAATAAAGAGTGTCTGACAGTCCATATAGTTGCATGACATTATCAAAAGCTGTCAAGTGCTCTTTTGGGTTTTTATCACCATCATACATTGGTAGATCAGGTATTTTCACGTTAGGGGCCAAAGTTTCCGACGAAATCACTGGTATAAAAGGTGACACACACAACCTCACCATATTCTCAGGAGCCACATTTTCAGGTGGTGGT
The DNA here is from genome assembly GCA_034509735.1 of Sesamum alatum. Classification (NCBI taxonomy): domain Eukaryota; kingdom Viridiplantae; phylum Streptophyta; class Magnoliopsida; order Lamiales; family Pedaliaceae; genus Sesamum; species Sesamum alatum. Next base: position 43,910,919 of record JACGWO010000001.1, read on the forward strand.
TCCATAATAGGTTATCTTAAATCTTCAATTTTGCGATTGAGGAGTCCGCCTGATGACTTAGTTCACGGATGTCATCTATCCTCTTTTGTTGTTCCTCTTCAGGCTGAGAGATAACACTATTATTTATTTCTTCCGAAGGAGCTTTATGCTCCCGTTCTCTACCCCTATGTCTCGGTTGGGGTGGTGCGCCTTCTTCCCTAGGAAGGAAAAGTTCTCTTCGTAGTTTTTGATTCACTGGAACTGGTTCTGGTACATACGACTCTACTAACCCTTCGCGGTCCTCCACCTCCTCACGGCAAGGCGGAGGTGGGAGAGGCTGAGGGACCATACCTCTCTGCATTGCCCATTCCTCAAAAAACTTTTTCAGGTCATTAGACGATATGGAGATGATCTTCATTGTGCCGGCAGGTTAGCAGGGTGCCTACTCGACGACCCAGCTGCAACTTGCTTATCTTTCTCATCTACAGGGTTGTTAAGAGTCTCATCCATATTCTTCAAACTCATAAAGAATTGGAGAATATTCCCACAGACGGTGCTAAATGTTGTACCACATAAAAATAGGTATGTATTTTAGGATTTTATGGTGATAGTAAAGGTATTTGGCTTGCTCCTAATGCTCGAATAAGTGCCCAGTGAATTGTGTAAGGCTTGCAAAACAAGATTGCGTTATGGCCAAGCTGGAGGGATCTCCGGCTACCCTCCGGCGTAGACACTCTGACGCTTAAGTCATTATGTTGAAGTATCTGAAGAGATAAGAGCAATAGTTGGGGAGGCAAAAGTTTTACCTATTGATGGAAGTACCTATATTTATAGATGATGGTAGATTGTACGATTACATGTACACCCTAGGTTAGATATTTTACTGATGGTGTGCAATGAGCCACACAGCTCTGCAGCAACAGTTAAAGGTGTGGTCCTGGCTTATGGAAACTGCACCACGATCAAAAGTGATCGGTACAGTGACAGTGAAGGACGGTTGTCCTTCATTAAGTATGAAAGTCTCCAAGACACCTCTGGACTTAGGTAAATTATCAACAATATTCTTGGATTGACCTCAAGCTGAGGAGCCCTGACAAGGGTCCTCTGGAGCCTGTCTCATGAAGTTCCCCAACTGAGTATCTTAATGTGCGTAAAAGTATCCTGGAATTCCTTGAGTCTCCCCAGATAAAGGTTCATCCGTTACTTTAGACAGTCAGCTAACTATCATGACTAACTTTGATCATTTTAAGAAAATTTGGTAACAAAAAATGAAAAGGTGGAAACATGGGGTACAAAAGTAATTTCGTGACTACCTTAGGAGACCCAAGTGAAATTATCCCTGAATATAACTATGCAATTGAAATTATAGTTTGTAACTAATATGTTACTGTGCTATTAGTTTAAAATCTTATGTCAAATATTATTTTTAATGTTTAGTTTATCAACGTATTGCTTATTTTTGTAACATACTAGAAATCATGATGCGATGCACGTATACAAATATATTTTTTAGAGGTAAATATATCATTTATGTTAAGTTTATGATATTATTCATATTTTTTTTCATTGAAACATTAGTATTATGCAATTATATTTTAAAACAAATTGATAATAATTATTTAAATTGATAAGAAAATTATTCAATTCTATTATTTTCAATTCACTTTCTAAATTTAATTGGTACTATTGAATAAAAAGATATTCTCCGAAATTAAAATTTTGTATTTTTTATATTCACTAATGATTATTTCATTATTATGTATCAGACCAATTAATATGAAAATATAAAATAATGATATTTGAAAAATTAATATTAAAATAAAAATAATTAGTCAAACCTTCTTATCTTGAATAGAAGAAATTCCAAATTAATAAAATAAATTTATCAAATTTATTTGTAGGTTTTATTATGCCTATTTTCTGTTGTTTAATTTTGTTTTATGTTTGTTACATTTGTATGTGTGTGTTGTATTTTTTTTTTTACTACTATATTTGAATGTCATTTATTTTTAATTTATTGGCACTACTAATTATTTATTGCCTATTGTTATAAACCTATAACCAAATTGGACCATAGTACCAATTTTTGTATTGTAAGATCCTATAATGTATGTTAATCATATTTCAGTATCAACTTTTTTATATTGTCAAAGCATTATTTACATGCTTTATTAGCTTCTAAATTGTGAAATATTATTGTATAAAATTTTATTTTTCATATTTATAAAAGAAACAATAGATGTAAAAGTAAAACATTCAGGATTATCTAATACTAAAAAAATTAAGTGTTAAGAGATTCATTCAATAGTTGAATTTTCATAAGCAATTTTAATTTAATAATATTCTATTCATATATCAATTTTTATTCTCTTAGTAGTCATGCTTTTTAAACTTTTAAGTTATTTTTATAAATTTATTACTGGAAAAATATATTAATCTCATTTGCTTAATTATTTATTTATCATTTTTTTCTTATTTCAACATAATTAACTCACTTTTTATTTATTATTTTATTGTACTTGTTTATTCTCAAAATTTATTAATTTTCTTAATATGAAAATGTAATAGTACTAATGTGTTAGTATATAATTATTTTAAAATTTTATACTTTTAATTGTTATTGTGTTTATGTTACTCACCATTTCACTTTTCTTATTTCATAAGGGGAAATAGTATTTTTCAGTCCGTAGCTTAGGTCATTTCCATTTTAATTTGGTCCATTGATTTTGGAATTATGACTTTCGGTCCTGTAAATATTAAAAAGTAGCAATTTTGGTTCCGTAACATTTTTCTCTCTGGATATTCAAAAGAAAATGCCATGTGGGCATTAAGTGTATAATAATGCAACCTTTTAAAAAAAAAAGAGTGTATAATCATGCAAGGGCATCAAATGTTACAACTTTTATGCACCTTTTAAGGCATAAAAATAGTTATATATATGTCTTAGGACCTACAATTATTTTAGTTAATTTACTACTCAATAAGATAAGGTTTTAAATTAAATTATTTATTATGTTACTATTTATACTCTTCTTCAATGTCAATATGTTGGGGGTGAAGGGGGAGGGTAACATGGTGTTTATAGCCTATTAATATTGAAAAAAAATCAATTAGTTAGCTCTTTTGTAAATTTTCAGTAGCACTTCTAATTTAATCAGATTGATAATTTTTATTTGTAATTAAATGTTGATAATTATTCGTTATTCCATTTTAATTAGACGAAATTTCATTTTAATAAAATTGATCAATTTTTATTCGTAGGTTTTATTGTGTCTCTTTGCTATTGTTTGATTTTGGCATATTATGTCTGTGTATTTAATATATTTTCTTTTACTGTATTTTATATTTCATTGATTATTAATTTATTGACACTAAATTATTAAAAACTAATTATTTATTGACTATTATTATAAAAATATAATTTAATTGGATAATATTGCCAATATTTAGTATTTGTAAGATCCTAGTTTTAATTATATTTTGTTATCAACTTTTGAATATTGTCAAAATATTATTTACATAATTTATTTCCTTCTAAATTTTGAAATATTATTGTATAAAATTTTATTTTTTGCCTTTATATTGCAATTTTTAATTCTATATGTTTTTAGTTTAACTTCTTAATCTTATTTTTATATGCACCGATTGGAATAATCTATTTCTTATTCAATAATCTATTGTGTTACAACTTAATTTTTCATGTTACATTTTTTGTTGTAATACTTGTATTCTATTAATTAATATTAAAAAACAATAGATGTAAAAATAAAGCATTCAGAATTATCTAATACTAAAAAAATCAAATACTAATAAATTCACTCAATAGTTGAATTTTCACAAGCAATTTCACTTTAATAAAATCATATCCATGAATAAATTTTAAATTATAATTAAATTTTGATATTTATTCATTATTATATATATTTAAGTTTAGATTAGTATTTTATATATTATTCATGTGTAGTTTATTTTAAATTTTAATGTGCAGGTTCTTAAAATTCTGTGTAATTGGATTCATTCATGATTCACGATTTAGATTTTTTATCCTAAATTTATATGGAGGAGGTTTAGAATATTTAGTTCTAAATTATTAAAAATTTCCGAATCTATAATATAATAATTAATAATATTTAAATAAGGGTATATTTGTCTTTTCACAATGGGGAACAAACAATTTGAGTATTCACACATTTATATAAAGTGTAGATAATTTTTTGTGAATGTTATTAAAATTTAAAGCGTGACAGGTTTGTGTGATTGGGCTCATTCATGATTCACGATTAGAACCAGGTTATTAAAATTCTGTGTAATTGGATTCATTCATGATTCACGATTTAGGTTTTTTATCTGAAATTTATATGGAGGAGGTATAGAATATTTAGAATTCTAAATAATTAAAAATTCCAGAATCTAAAATATAATAATTAATAATATTTAAATAAGGGTATATTTGTCTTCTCACAATGGAAAACAAACAATTTGAGTATTCACACATTTATATATACTAGAAAGTATGACGTACGATGCACGTGTACAAATATATTTTTAGAAATACATATACCATTTATGTTAAGTTCTGATATTATTCATATTTTTTTCATTGAAACATTAGTATAATACAATTATATTTTCAAATAAATTGATAATAATTATTTAAATTGATAAGGAAACTATTCAATTCTATTATTTGTAATTAACTTTTTAAATTTAATTGATACTATTGAATAAAAAATATTCCTCAAAATTGATATTTTGTATCTCGTATATTCACTAATGATTCTTTTATTATTATGTATCAAACCAATTAATGTAAAAATATAAAATAACAATATTCGAAAAATTAATATTAAAATAAAACTAATTAGTGGATAGAAGATATTCCAATTTAATAAAATAAATTGATCAATTTTATATGTAGTTTTATTATGCCTATTTTTTATTGTTTAATTTTTCTTACATTTGGTATGTGTGTGTTGTATGTTTTCTTTTACTACTATATTTGAATGTCATTTATTTTTAATTTATTGACACTATTACAAACTAATTATTTATTGACTATTGTTATAAAACTATAATCAAATTGGATCATAGTACCAATATTTATATTGTAAGATCCTATAAAGTATGTTAATCATACTTCAGTATCAACTTTTTTATATTGTCAAAACATTATTTACAGGTTTTATTAGCTTTTAAATTTTGAAATATTATTGTATAAAATTTTAATTTTCACCTTTATAAAAAAAAATAGATGTGAAATTAAAACATTCAGGATTATCTAATACTAAAAAAAATCAAGTGCTAAGAGATTCACTCAATAGTTGAATTTTCATAAGCAATTTTAATTTAATAATATGTTATTCATATATCAATTTTTATTCTCTTTAGTACTCATGCTTTTTAAAATTTTAAGTTATTTTTATAAATTTATTATTGGAAAAATATATTAATCTCACTGGCTTATTTATTTATCATCTTTTTTTTTTCTAATTTCGACATAATTAACTCAGTTTTTATTTATTATTTTATTGTACTAAGTTTATTATAAAAATTTATTAATTTTCTTTATATGAAAATGTAATTGTACTAATGGGCTAGTATATAATTATTTTAACATTTTATACTTTTAATTGTTATTAATGTTAATGTTTACTCACTATTTGACTTTTCTTATTTTCATAAGGAAAAATAGCATTTTTCAGTCCGTAACTTAGGTCATGTCAATTTTAATTTGGTCCATTGATTCTGGGATTCTCACTTTCGTCTCGTAAATATTAAAAAGTAGCAATTTTGATTCCATAACACCTTTTCCTCTAGATATTCAAAAGAAAATGCCATGTGGCGTTAAGTGCATAATAATACAAGGGGACCAAATGTTACAACTTTTATGCACCTTTTAAAGCATAAAAATAGTTATATATGTGTCGTTAGGACCTACAATTATGTTAGTTAATTTACTACTCAATAAGATAAAATTTTAATTAAATTATTTATTATATTACTATTTATACTCTTATTCAATGTCAATGTCTTGGGGGTGCGTGGGGAGGGGGATATGGTGTTTCTAGCCTATTAATATTGAAATAAAATAAATTAGTTTAGCTCTTTTTTAAATTTTTAAGAGCACTTCTAATTTAATCAGATTGATATTTTTTATTTGTAATTAACTTTTGGTACTTATTCGTTATTCCATTTTAAAAGAAATTCTAATTTAATAAAATTGATTAATTTTTATTTGTAGGTTGTATTGTGTCTCTTTGCTATTGTTTGATTTTGCTATATTATGTCTGTGTGTGTAATATGTTTTCTCTTGCTATATTTTGAACGTCGTTGATTTTTAATTTATTGACACTAAATGATTACAAATTAATTATTTATTGATTATTACTAAAAAAATATAATTTAATGGAACAATATTACCAATATTTTGTATTGTAAGATCCTACTATTAATCATATTTCAGTATCAACTTTTAAATATTGTCGAAGTATTATTAACATGCTTTATTACCTTCTAAAATTTTATATATTGTTGTATAAAATATTATTTTTTTGCTTTTATATTGCAATTTTTAATTCTATATGTTTTTAGTTTAACTTCTTAATCTTATTTTCATATGCACCAATTGGTATAATCTATTTCTTATTCAATAATATATTATGTTACAACTTAAATTTTTTATGTCACATTTGTTGTTGTAATACTTTTATTCTATTAATTAATATAAAAATAATAATAGATATAAAAGTAAAGCATTCAAGATTATCTAATACTAAAAAAATCAAATACTAAGAGATTCACTCAATAATTGAATTTTCACAAGCAATTTCAATTTAATAATATCATATCCATATATTAATTTTAATTTGTAATTAAAGTTTGACATTTATTCATTATTATATATATATATATATATATATTTAAGTTCAGATTAGTATTTTATATATTATTCATTTGTAGTTTATTTTAAATTTTAATGTGTCATGGTAATTAATTAAAATTTTCTTAATATAATTAAAATTTCTTCTAGCAAAGTAACCGTGTTGAAATATTATTTGGCATATTAAATTTTTTTAGTTGAATATGTTATTCATTCTCTAAGTAGTTTAGTGCAATTAAGACTCTTAAATATTTTTCTTATAGAGTTTACTTTTTCTATAACTAATTTTATAATATAATTTTCTGTAAATGTTATTTAAAATTTAATGCGTGACAGGTCTGTGTAATTGGGCTCATTCATGATTCACGATTAGAAGTAGGTTTTTAGAATTCTGTGTAATTTGATTCATTCATGATTTACGATTTAGGTTTTTATCCTAAATTTATGTGCGGGAGGTTTAGAATATTTAGAATTCTAAATTTTAAAATTCCAGAATCTATAATTTAATAATTAACAACATTTAAGAGGGTATATTTATCTTTTCACTATGGGGAACAAACAACTTAAGTATTCACACAATTATTGTGAATGTTATTAAAATTTAATGCGTGACAGGTCTGTGTAATTGGGCTCATTCATGATTCACGATTAGAAGCAGGTTATTAAAATTCTGTGTAATTGGATTCATTCAATATTTACGATTTAGGTTTTTATCCTAAATTTATATGGGGGAGGTTTAGAATATTTAGAATTCTAAATTGTTAAAATTTCAAAATCTATAATATAATAATTAATAATATTTAAATGGGGGTATATTTCTCTTTTCACAATGGGGAACAAACAACTTAAGTATTCACACATCTATACTCTATATATAAATACTCTATATAAATGTGTGAATACTCAAGTTGTTTGTTCCCCATTGAGAAAAGACAAATATACCCTATTATTAATTATTATATTACAGATTCTGGAATTTTTAATTATCTAGAATTCGAAATATTATAAATCTCCTCCATATAAATTTTGGATAAAAAGCATAAATCGTGAATCACGAATAAATCCAATTACACAGAATTTTAATAACCTCCTTCTAATCGTGAATCATGAATGAGCCCAATTACACAAACCTATCACGCAAAAAATATCAATAATATTCACAGAAAATTATATTATAATATTAGTTATAGAAAAAATAAAATTCTATAAGAAAAATATTTAAGAGTTTTAATTGCTCTAAACTATTTAGGAATAACATATTCAATTAAAAAAAATTAATATGCCAAATAATATTTCAACACAATTACTTTGCTAGAAGAAATCTTAATTATATTAAGAAAGTTGTAATTTACCATGACACATTAAAATTTAAAATAAACTACACATGAACAATATATAAAATATTAATCCAAACTTATATATATGAAATAATGAATAAATATCAAAATTTAATTACAAATTAAAATTGATACATGGATATGATATTATTAAATTGAAATAGCTCGTGAAAATTCAATTATTGAGCGAATCTCTTAATACTTGATTTTTTTTAGTATTTGATAATCCTTGATGTTTTACTTTTACATCTATTGTTTTTTATATTAATTAATAGAATAAAAGAATTACAACAACAAATGTGACATAAAAAATTAAGTTGTAACATAATATATTATTGAATAAGAAATACATTATACCAATCGGTGCATATGAAAATAAGATTAAGAAGTTAAACTACAAACATATAGAATTAAAAATTGGAATATAAAGGCAAAACAATAAAATTTTATACAATAATATTTCAAAATTTAGAAGGTAATAAAGCATGTAAATAATACTTTGACAATATTTAAAAGTTAATACGAAAATATAATTATCATTAGGATCTTACAATACAAAATATTGGTAATATTGTCCAATTAAATTATATTTTTATATCATTTAGTGTTAATAAATTAAAAATAAACGACATTCAAAATATAATAAAAGAAAACATATTACATACACAGACATAATACAACAAAAATCAAATAATAGTAATGAGACACAATAAAACCTACTGATAAAAATTGATCAATTTTATTAAAATAGAATTTCTTCTAAAATGGAATAACGAATAAGTAGCAAAATTTATTACAAATAAAAATTATCAATCTGATTAAATTAGAAGTGCTATTGAAAATTTAAAAAGGAGCTAACTAATTAATTTTATTTCAATCTTAATAGGCTAAAAACACCATGTCCCCCTCCCCTTGCACTCACAAGATATTGACATTAAAGAAGAGTATACATAGTAATATAATAAATAATTTAATTTAAAACTTTATCTTATATATTGAGTAGTAAATTAACTAACATAATTGTAGGTCTTAACGGGACATATATAACTATTTTTATGCTTTAAAAGGTGCATAAAAGTTGTAATATTTGGTCCCTTTGTATTATATACACTTAACGCCCAAATGACATTTTTTTTTTTTTTGAATATCTAGAGGGAAAGGTGTTATGAAACTAAAATTGTTACTTTTTAATATTTACGGGACCGGAAGTGAGAATTTCAGAATCAATGGACCCAATTAAAATGAAAAAGACCTAAGTTACGGACTGAAAAATGCTATTTCCCCTTATGAAAATAAGAAAAGTCAAATAGTGAGTAAAACATTAACACAATAACAATTAAAAGTATAAAATTTTAAAATAAATATTATATACTAACACATTAGTACAATTATATTTTCATAATAAGAAAATTAATAAATTTTGAGAATAAACTTAGTACAATAAAATAATAAATAAAAACTGAATTAATTATGTTGAAATTAGAAAAAAGATGATAAATATATAAGCCAATGAGATTAATATATTTTTCCATTACTAAATTTATAAAAATAACTTAAAAGTTTAAAAGAATCAGTGCTAAAGAGAATAAAATTCATATCTAAATATAATATTATTAAATTGAAATTGCTTATGAAAATTCAACTATTGAGTGAATCTCGGGAAAAAAAATTTTTTAGTACACTAACTTGGCTCTCGTTCAATTTTAGTACACTAACTTTAGTAATTATCACATTTTATACATTATGTTGCAATTTTACTTCAATTAAGTCCAATTGACCGGAATTTGCTGATGTGGTCAATTTTTGCTTATGTGTCCGGCGAAATTAACCACGTCAGCACATGACGTGGTCGGCGACTGACGTGGCGGGATGACTTGGATGTATTTTCTTCCATAAGGATGAATTTTAGTACACTAACTTTAGCATGGTTTAATTTTAGTCCAATAACTTTGAATGAGGTGAAATTTAAATCCCCTGTCATTGTGTCTAGGGGTTGTCACTGCCCATTTATATTTATATTATAAAAAAAAATTAAATATAAGTGTACCGCTGAAAACGGTACACTTATATATTTATGACTGGTCGCTAGTTGCGAGCTGCACTCACGATCAGCTCTCAATTTTTTTTTAAATTTGTTAATTCTTTATAATTATTAGTTAAAGTTAAAAATAATTATTAATACTTAATTAGATATAATTAATTAATAATAATTTGATAATTGTTAATATAGCTATTAAATTAATTAATTAGAGAATAATAAATTTAATAATATAGTTGTTAATATTAATTAATTTGATATATATATTAATTATTGAAAATTTAATAATATAGTTGTTAATCATAATTTAAAAAATAGATAATTATATATTTTATAATTATTAATAATTTGATAATATATTTGTTAATTATTTATAATTATTAATAGAGTTGATATTATTATAGCCGAGATCTTTTCCTTTTCACACTTATCAGTTCAGTTGGATCATCTATTTTTTAAATTATGATTAACAACTATATTATCGAATTTCTAACAATTAATCTATATCAAAGTAATTAATATTAACAACTATATTATAAAATTAATTAAAATTATTTTAATAATATTACATTCCGTACGAAAAAATAAAAATATTATATCATTATTATAATTATTATTCTGTACTTAAATTTAACCTCATTCAAACTTATTGGACTAAAATTAAACCATGCTAAAGTTAGTGTACTAAAATTCATCCTTATGAAAGAAAATACATCCAAGTCATCCCACCACGTCAGCAGCCTGCCACGTCATGTGCTGACGTGGTTAATTTCGCCGGACACGGCAGCAAATTCCGGTCAATTGGCCGGAAAATTGGAACAAAAACCCTCAATTGGACTTAATTGAAGCAAAATTGCAACATAATGTATAAAATGTGATAGTTATTAAAGTTAGTGTACTAAAATTGAACGAGAGCCAAGTTAGTGTACTAAAAAAAGTTTTTTCCCAGTGAATCTCTTAGCACTTGATTTTTTTAGTATTAGATAATTCTGAATGTTTTACTTTTACATCTATTGTTTATTTTATAAAGGTGAAAAATAAAATTTTATATGATAATATTTCAAAATTCAGAAGCTAATAAAGCATGTAAATATGCTTTGAAAATATAAAAAAATTGATACTTAAATATAATCAACATACATTATAGGATCTTACAATACATCTATTGTTTCTTTTATAAAGGTGAAAAATAAAATTTTATACGATTAATATTTCACAATTTAGAAGCTAATAAAACATGTAAATAATGCTTTGACAATATAAAAAATTGATACTGAAATATGATTAACATACATTATAGGATCTTACAATACAAATATTGGTACTATGGTCTAATTTGATTATAGTTTTATAACAATAGTCGATAATAATTAGTTTGTAATAGTGTCAATAAATTAAAAATAAATGACATTCAAATATAATAGTAAAAGAAAACATACAACCCAGACATACAAAATGTAACAAAAAAATAAAACAAATATAAAGAACAGAAATGGGCATAACAAATCCTACAAATAAAATTGATCAATTTATTTTATTAAATTGGAATTTCTTCTATCCAAGATAAGGAGCTTTGACTAATTATTTTTATTTTAATATTAATTTTTGAAGATCATTATTTTATATTTTCATATTAATTGATTTGATACATAATAACGAAATAATCATTAGTGAATATACGAAATACAATAATTTCAATTTTGGGGAATATCTTTTTATTCAATAGTACCAATTAAATTTAGAAAGTGAATTATAAATAATAGAATTGAATAATTCCTTAACAATTTAAATAAATATTATCAATTTATTTGAAAATATAATTGTATAATACTAATGTTTCAATGAAAAAAATATGAATAATATCATGAACTTAACATAAATGATATATTTACTTCTAAAACATATTTGTACACGTGCATCGCACGTCATGCTTTCTAATTTATATAGAGTATAGATATAGATATATTTGTCTTTTCACAATGGGGAACAAACAATTTAAGTATTCACACATTTATACAGAGTATAGGTATAGATTATACAGTATTATATTTATTCTTTCCTTACTTTTTAGCAATATGTTTTATCTTTAGTTTATTAATTAGTTCAGACCAAAGTTAGTCTAATTGAGCAACACTAGCTTAAAAAAAACTAACATAAATTACATTCTTATCGATTAATTCAAATATATTTTCATTTTCACACGAATAGTTATACAAAATTAAAAACACGCATTATCCCTTGAAAACTGAAAATTAAAAATGAAAACAAAAATTCAAAAAAAGTAAACCAATCCCATATAAAGTATTACAATAAACCACCCGCAATCTCACTTCATGCAAATGTAGAAACAGTGATCAAACTCTAGAGCTTGTGCAGAAGCAAGTGAGCACCATGCTGAGGCTGAATCGCTACCACCCTCTGAGGAGCGTGTGCGTAAGATGGTGAAAGCTCGAACGAAAAACGTCGTAGAATCATGGCCAGCGCCACCTTTGCCTCCGACATTGCAAACATTTGGCCAATACATATGCGAGGTCCCCAGCCAAACGGGACGAATATACCTTGCCTCTTCTGCGCCTTTGCAACGCCTTCACTAACCTCTCTGGCTTGAATTCCATTGCATCATCCCCCCAAATTTCTCGGTTGTGATGTACTGAGATAATTGGCAACGAGATATGTACCCCGGCTGGTAATGTTAGTTTCCCCAACTTGGTTTCTTCGGTCACTTTTCGACCCATAGTAACTATCGGAGGGTAAAACCTTAACACCTCGTACAAGATCATGGTGACCTGCAATTATATAAGATTCCACATGTCAAGTGAATATATATAACATAAAAGATCACCCTCGAGGTTCGCTCATACTACAAAAAAATTCTACACGTGAAATCGTGCTTTACATTACAAATTTCTCTTGAAAAATCTGGTATATATTTAAATATGAATTTACTTATCCGTAGCATAAATCAAGCAAGAGCTATGCACTTGATTAATAGTTGGTTCGTGCTTAGGGAGATTCAAATTTTTTTGATAGGAAACTACTTACGATTTTCAGATGATTCAAACCATCAAAAGTCAGTGTTTGTCTTCCAAAAACTTGCAAAACCTCTTCACGGGCTCGTTTCTGCCAGTCAGGATATCGACTCAACAAAACCAAGGTCCACACGAGCAACGACGAAGTCGTCTCCTGGCCAGCAAAATAAAATAGCTTGCACTCCTCAACCACTTCATCAATGGTCATTCCAAAGCTCTTGTTACCATGTTGTTCGATTTCTCGCACATTGGACTCCAACAATATGCCCAATAAGTCTTGGTTGTTGGCTTCCCCCGCTTCCATTGCCTTAACCCTTCGACTAATGATACCTCGGATCAAAGACTGAACTTCCTTTCTGATTTCCTTCATTCTCTTGTTCCTTTTCGTCGGGACAAATCTACAGCCAAAAAGCAATTTTTGAGCATAGGAAGATAAGTTTGGATGATGTTTTTCATCAAAATCTAACTTTTTTGCTATAAGCATATTGTCTTATTTACCTCCATCCTGGAATGTACACAGACCGTGAGGCGATGAAGAAGTGCCCGGCCTGTTCTCTCTGAAGTTCGAACATTCTTCTCCCTTCTTGGTAGCTGCTGCCAAACGCGGTTCTTGATATTGCATCGCCCGACAAATTCTGTAGAAACGGCCACACGTCCACCTCACACGACCCTTCTGGCGATAGACTCTTTTCCCATTTGTTCAGAACTTCGTCACAACTCAAATAGAAGGCCGGAATCATGAGCTGTTGCCATGCAATAGCCAAAAAGCAGCACATCATCTTATAATATATGAAAGTTTAAGGTTGTTTACTAAAGTATGTAATAATCTTTCGACACATAGGAATAACGTAATAACATGGGAAGACAAAACCTTCAATTTCTCCATATGGAAAGCAGGGTTGATAATTTTCCTGTGTTTTGCCCATTTATCCATCTCGTAGCTGAAAAGTCCTTGTGCAAGCAGCCTCGTCAGTGGGTTCGCATTCTTGATCTTGTGGTAGATCTGAGTCTTGTTCATCACCTCCTTGATGAGTTCAGGATCTGATATTATAACTGTAGGGCTTAGGCCAAGCCACATAAAGGACTCAGTTCCTGCAAGTTATGACCATGCAAATGCAATCAGTTTCACTCTACTAACAGTACGTGTACAAAAAACACTATTCGACCTCCACTCATGTTTCAGGTTGATTAGAGCCCGTTGGACATGGAACTGTCTGATAATCTATACTGTTATAAAGGGAAGAGGGTTTATAGACTCAAAATGGTGTTTTGATATCACTACACCAAATTATTATAATACCAAAAATGTCCTTCAACTTCTCCACTAATATTGAATTAATTACTCAATCAAGTTTTAAAAAAAAATTAATTTCATGCAATTAATGTACTCAAAAAAAAATTTACTCTCATTTTATTTAAGCTTATTGTTGATTGAAATAGAAATAACAGAAATTGGGAAAATTTTCAATTTCTAATTTAATTTGTATAAAATATTTATTGATAATTAACGCATTAAAAAAAGTTATCAGATAGCTTTTATATGTGAAATTATAAGACAATAAAAAGTTTTAATATACAAGAACAAATTATGAGCTTTCATAAAATAAAAATATTATTAAAAAATATGCGCGCAAGTACTGCGTACCACGGTGTCTAATAAAGAAAATTCAAACACAATTTTACATTCGGTGAGTACCACCTTGTGCTACTCGACTGATTCATTTGCATCCATCTCGTCTTACTCTTTTTACTCTCAAGAAACCAATAAAGCCGAGATATATACGTGATATATATAGGATAAATTACAATGACACTCTTGAGGTTAGATCAAAATACACAAATACTTCTTATTTTTGTAAAATTATGGCTACACCCCCTGTGGTAATTTTTGTATTACAACTTACACTCCCTATTCAAAGGTAAATTTTATACTTTACCCCTAAAAAATATTACATTAACACCCCTAGGAAGTATAACTGTAATTTTACAAAAGATAAGGAATGTTTGTGTAATTAGATTTAATTTTAAAAGGTGTCAATGTAATTTACCTGGTAAATTAATTAGAATAGAAAATGAAATAAAACTTAAAGTAAAAGAATCCGACGAACATTTGTCCAATAACTTAAATTAACCAAACAATTAATAAATTGGGGCATTTGAATGTGGAATCTTTTCTCGTCATGCTAGAATGCTAACATTAGCTAGCATCAATCAAGAGCCCACATACAAAACAATCAAGATCCAACACAGCAAGACTTCATATCTAGCACTTTCTTCATATATTGGGTTAAATGTCCCTATAAAAATAATAATGAACAAAATCCATGAAAAAAAAGGCTAATAAAATAATTTAAAATTTTAAAAAATTAAAATTTTGAAAGAATTAAAAAAAAAGAAAAAAAAGAAAGGACGCGACACAACCTCTAAACTTCTAAAATAACGCTTGAGTTAAAGATTATTTTTTAAAAGTAAGAATTTGCTATATATAAGGTTTTTAGTTTAGAGTAAAATCCAATTAAATCAAAAAACTAAAAAAGAAAACAATGATACCATATGTTTGAATGGTTTTGGTGTGAAAAGGAAGGATTCTTGGCTTGATATCATCATCAAGATTGATGGGCTTGGACTTAGCTTCTTTCACCATCTTCAACAGCTCTTTCGTGTCCCCATACACCAATCTAAAGGAATTCCCACAGAGACCCTGCTTCCTCAGCAATTTCTCCAGCCTCTTCGGCCTGATGTAACCCCAATTCACAAATCTCCATGCGCACATTAACACCAAAAGGCAAAGATGCTGCAATTATTTGCCATACAGCTTCCATTATTTCCTTTCTTAAGTTTGTTAGTGTAGTATTTACTAAGACTGACCCTTTTTATAGTCTCAATAATCAAGTTCGAAATTTCACTAGATTTGTGGGTGGTTATCTACTTTATGTGAGTTTATTGTAATTTTTTATAATTTTGTATTGTTCAACTGTCAATTTATTAAAAGGCTCAGTCGATAACATCCATACGGGTGCCTACCCAACCAATTTGGTGGGGTGCTCGCATGTGGCGAAGGCCACTTTTACATTTACTTTTAATTCTATGATATATTATTTATTTTTTGTATTTATTTTTCACAAACATGTATTTATTTTAAAGAAAAATTATCTCTATTTTTATTACTAGAATTTTTCCAATGGTTAAATAAAATTTGGCTGCTATTAATAAGATTTTAATCTTCCCTTGAACATTTATTTTTATGGTTCGCAAAGTACATCAGTTTTTATGGTGAGTAATAAATCAAATTTTATTAAACTATTAGTAGCTAAACCTCACTACATTCTCGCTAGAACACTAAAAACTCGGTAAAAATACAACTAACCTCTCTGTGATATTAGAAATGGGCAAATTATCCCCTTATGAATAATAAAATATCAATTTAATTACCTCCCTATGATTTTTAAATGAATCAATTTAACTTCCCGTATTTTGAAAAATGGAGCAACTTACCTCCCCGTCTAGGGAGGTAAATTGCTCTATTTTAAAGAACATAAAGAGATAAATTACTATTTTTTTTTATATGGGGGTAATTTGCTAATTTTCAATATCACATGGAGGTAAATTGCATTAAACCCCTAAAAACTTATGTATATTTGTGTGCACTTGTCGAGATTAATTCTATTAATATATTAAAATTCCTGTTATCATATACTAATTCCACTTAAATTCCAATAAAATATATATTACGAACTCCTTACGAGTTATTATAATATAATTTATTATCTATACTATTATAAAAGAAAACTTTTCATCGTATCAATTTTTGAATACCCAAATTTACCCTTTTGATTCATTTCTTCGCTTCAATTTTGTTTTGGCCAAATTAGTAATTTCAATATTTTTCGATAATATCACATTTTTTTTCTCTTAACTACCCACTACTCCACATTTCTCTCTCCCCATTTCTCCATTTTTTTACAATTGTAATTTATTTTTTTTTCATAAATTTCTTCTTACCATCTCAGACTGTAATATCTTTTTATATGCTCGCTGAGTCGCGTGCAGCGACACTAGTATAATTAAAAAAGATATAAAAAGGGGGTGGAGGTTTTTATTTCTTACAAGAATATCGAAGAGGAAAAATAAAGAATCCAAGTCCAAAAATTCAGTTTTATTTCTTAATCTGTTTTTTTTTTTCTTTATATTTGGGTAAAAAGATGGATACAAATATAGATATAAGATATTATATATATATATATATAACAATATTAAATTGTAGAACTTAAATTCTAGTGGTTTGGATTAAAAAATTGTTATTCGTGGGCGAAAAAAATCAAATTTATAAGATTAGATCAATCTAGAAAAAAATAAAATAAAAGGAGGAAAAAGAACAAAAACATTGTAAAACTGGCTTTCACTAACGTGTCGCGCATCCTCCAAGTTGGTGTGCACCTTAATGCGTGTCACCAATTGAGCTTTATTGAAACATTAATGCAATTATGTAAATATCATTTTTTTAAAAAAAATCCAATTTTTATTTAGAAAAGAATTTTTTTTTATGAATTATATATTCCTAATTTTTAGTAAAGTAAAGATCTTGTTATTTATTATATATGTATGTATTAAGTGATAAATGTTTTTACTTTTGTTTTTAATAATGAGTTTTATAAACTTAATTAAAATTGTACTAGCAATAATTAGTGATAAAATGTTTATCCCTAAATTATTATATTGTGATGCATGTGTAATGATAATTAAATTTCATTAAATGTAGTTATGTATCTATATATATATAGCAGTTTGGTGATTGCATGGTTGCAATTAAGCTAATTTTGACTAAATACTATTTAAAATAATCTTAATTTTTTTTAAATTATAGAGAAAAAATTTAATTGGTTAGAGGCTTCATGATATACTTTAAACTATTTAGTAATTTATTTTGTATTATCTAAACAAATTCAATATGCTATCTAAAAATCTTATTTTCCAGATTAAGATAACTAATTAAATGTGCATTTATCTTATATAAATTTTTATTAATTTTAGGATTATGTTTTATCTTTAATTAATAAAAAAACTCATTGATTAGAAACCTCATCCACAAAAGAATTTGCCTATCCCAATTCTTATCTTTCAAGATTAGAATACACCTTTTACCCGATCAAACCAAAAGACACCAAATATAACAACCATTGTGAAACACAAAGGAATTTTAAGGTCTTCAAAAAGGAAATATTAAAATAAAATGATCGAAATAATAAATTAAAAAATAATTGAAATAATTTAAACAACACTCCTACAAAAAAATGCAGGCATTGCAACGGAAATAGGAACGATTTTTTTTTTTTTTTCGTTTGGGAACTGTAGTCACGGATTCTTTTGAGCCGCTATTAGGAAACAGTTATGGAACGGGATGCCATCCGTTGAAATGAGCGGCGGTTCCTAATAATTGGGAACGGACCTACGCTGATGCGTTTCAAATTTGGAACTGTTTTTGGCATAGAACGTGAATACCGTACCTAATTACCGTTGGTGTGTATGAATATATAATTTGTATATTTGGAACACCTTATTAATGGTTTGAACGGTCACATCAATCATAAATCACGTAATTTGGAATGGTGGTGGAACACGTGTTGGACTAGACCGCATATATTGAAGGATACATTTTTGCACTGTTTCCGGAATACAAATTGGAACGGTCAACTATAAGTTTGGGTTAGAGTTTAGAAACGGTCTTCGGAACACAATTAGACCTTCTTTTGCTAATGAACTTAGGAACGAATTTGTAATCTTATTTTTGGAATACGCGATTGAAACGGTTTTAGTTATCCTATTTAGGATGCAAACCATACACGAATCATTGAATTTGGAATAATTTTAGGGACGGTCGTGCCCTAGAATTCGTTTTTATAACAGTTTTAGGAACGTCTGTCACTAATTGGATAATTTTTTTTATACGATCATAGGAACGTCGCTTCAATTAACCGGCTATATTGGAACGGTAACACGATTTATATGCGCTCCATGACCATCTAAATTACCGTTCCTAAATAATAAAATATTAATTTTTTATAATAATAATAATTATTATTATTAAAATATATATTAAATTATTAATAATATTTTGAAATTTGGCTTATATAATTATATTTAATTCAAAAAATTCATAATTAGAATATAAAAAATTATATAAATAAAAATATTATCCATTTTAATTACAAAAAATATAAAGAAATTCTAAATCTACTCCCCGTCGTCCTCGTCTGGTCCATATCATCATCGTCTGGAGGGAGTTGTAAGGAGGCCAGTGACAGGCCGACAACGGAGTTATTAGTCTGCAGGGTCTTCATCATACTATCCACCATCATCTCCTCAAGTCGAACCATACAATCCTCCAAGTTCGACGCTGACGGTGGCGGTGAACGGTGGTGATGGCGAGGTAAAGGTCTGGCTGAGGCTGTGGGCCTCAGAACCAAGACCGAATACCCGGGCCCTTGTTCTTGCCCCCGATTGCACCCAACCACAACTCTTGCTTGGTCTGCGCCACCAAGCCCTCTGATTCGGCCGGACGATCCCCAGGATCGCGTGGCCTGAGACTGGTGATCCTCAAGCAACTTCTGAAACGTCTCCTGCAAAAATAGTAAATTATTATTATTATTTATTATTATTATTATTATATATTATTATTATTCCAAACATTAAACAGAAAAAACAAAAATAAATTAGAAAAGGTAATTTCCAACTTACCCACCTCCGCTGCCCTCGGGCCACTCCAGCCGTCGTCGGCCTTCTTCTTGTAGCATCTGGAGAATAACTCCATCTGCTTGACTGGCCGACCGAGCTGCGTCTCCTGTAAAAAGAAATGAGGAACAGTTACTACAATTTTAATTTAATAATGATAAATACTTTTTAAAAGATAAAATTTCTTAAACCATATTCCTCTTGTGCATACTGACGGAGGCAGAACCCCCGCGGTACACAGTAGAGGATGCGGCTGGGTTGGCGGACGGTTGGCCTTGTTCTTAGCGCACTCGTCGTTGACTCCTTGCTGTCCTAGTAGAGCAGGAGCTACTGCCAGACTTCGTTCGCCAGCCAAAGAGGCTTCACCACAGACTGTCTGACGAGGACGAACTTCTTGCGGAGGAACTTCTCCCCAAACATGTGGAAGATCTTGAACATGGACTCGTCGTCACAGTCCCACCAATACGCCATCTGTATTAAAAAAAGAATGTATATATATATATTGTGAAAATATTTAATATAAACATTTAATTGATACCATTTAACTGAAATTAATGTTACTTTCAAGCTCTCGAACCAGAAATGCTGGTGCTCTGGCGGCATTGCGCAAACAGCCCAAGGGTGGGGATAGTGTCCTCGCACCACCGTGTACATGCGCTCGTGTATCTTCCGTCAACCCTGAATTATATAATAATTAGAGTGACATAAAAATAATAATTTAAATTAAAGAAATATTTAAAAAATATACATATACCTCGCGCCGACGAATGTGATATACTGGCGTGCGGATAGTGGGGGGAGTGGTGGGGGTGGGGAAACCCATGGACGGGCCGGATCTACCGCCGGTGCGGGAGAAGATGGTCCGACAGCCTCCTCGACGGGTGCAGTAGTCGACGGATCGGGCTGCTGATCCGGCGCTGGTTCTGCAGGTGCCTACTCTGCCGTTGGTGGTGGTGGGGGTGGTCGGAATATTGCTTCCCCACCCTGGGAAGCAGCAGCCGCCCGCGGTATGGCCGTTGAGCCACGACCGCGACCATGTCCACCTCCTCGAGGTGGGAAATTCTGACCAGACATGATCTACATGTTTTTTTAAAAAATATTAGTAGTATGGATTTTTAACAAAATATAAGTATCAATTTATTTTTTAAGGGAGATAATTTTCTAAATTTTGAAAATTCTATACTAAGTCAACAAATTAATCAAATAAATGTATACTAATTCCCAAAGTTCTTTCCTAAAATATATACTAAATTTTACACAATATTTCCTAAAATATATTCTAAATTCGAAAATTTTATCCTAAATTTTTCACTAAACCTTCTATTTTCCTATATAGTTATACTAAATCCCAAAACTCTTTGGAAAAAAAGATGATTTATATTATGAGTAAATTTTTATTTTACTAGGAAATTTTAAAAAATAAAACGACGACTACACTATCTTCCAATTCTTTTACCTTGGCCACATCTAGTGTTGTTGAGCATAGGATCTGGAAAGAAGGCCCACTTCCGTCAAGGCCCCCACACGTGCTTTGGAACCATTTCACGGAAGGGCAACCGAAATCAACTTCTGCATGAATACATGACAATCATGGCTCTTCATGCCGTGCATCCTTAACTCCTTCATGTCGACGCAACGGGCCAAGTTAGAGGCATAACCCATCAGGAAACCTAAGACAACGAATCCACTCATATATTTTCTTCTTTTGATCCTTCGTCAGTGATATACCACTTTGGGCACCACGTTCGGTCTCCTTTCGTCCACCTCAAGCTTCGGCCGATTACATATGATCTTGAGATCCTTCCGGACATTCAGATTGTCCTTCGTTTTCCCCTTGATGTCCATCAAAGTATTGAATATATTATCGAACACATTCTTCTCAATATGCATGACATCAAGACTGTGTCGTATCAGATGCGCCCCTCAGTATTCAAGCTCCCAAAAGATGCTTTTCTTCATCCACTTATGGTCGACACCGTAGCCTTCCGGTTCACTCAACAGTTGTTCGACTGCAACACTAAACGCATTGACACGGGTTCGGATCTGTTCTCCAGTCAGCCTCGGACGTGCAACCTTCCTTTCCATTAATTTTTAGTAAAGCTTTTCTTGTTCATGCGATAAGGATGATCCGGTGGGAGGAACTGCCTGTGGCAGTCAAATAGCATGCCTTCTGACCGTTGCTGTAAATAGAATGCCCATGTGTCCTCCATACAAACTGGACACCCCATAACACCCGGCGGTACTCCATCCAGACGTCGTCCCATAAGCGGGAAGGTTGTTCACTATCCACATCAATGCAGCCCGCATCATGAATGTCTGGTTTGTCGCAGTGTCCTGCGTACGTACACCCACATGCTATAAGTTCTGCAACTCCTCGATCAACAACTCCAAGTAGACATCGATAAGACGTTTGGGATTCGATGGGCCAGGGATCACCATCGTTAGAAGCATATACTCAGACTTCATGCACATTCCTGATAGGAAATTGTACGGTGTAAGTATCACGGGCCAACATGAGTAAGTTTTACCATATTGACCGTGCGGTGCAAACCCATCCATGCACAACCCAAGTCTAACATTACGGGGCTCAGCTGCAAAATCAGGATACGTCGGGTCAAAATGCTTCCAAAGCCTCTGCATCAAACGGATGACACATGGATCCTTCCTCCGTCTGATGGCTCGCATGCCAAGTCATATGCTCTGCTGTGGCCTCCGACGCGTACAACCTCTACAACCGAGGGGTAAGTGGTAGAAATCTAAGAATGGCATACGGGGACTTCTTGCGTCTAGGATTTCTGTCCCTGTTGGGCTTGTACCTAGCGTCTCCACAAAAGTTGCGATATTCCAAATCAATATCGTCCTTCCAGTACAACATGCAATCATTTTTGCAAGCATCAATCTTCTGAACTGGTAAACCTAATTCTCTTATCAATTTCTTCGTATAGTAATAATCGGCGCGAAAAGTGTGATCGTGGGGCATTACAATATCAGCCTACTGGCACAAGCGATCATATGTATGCTCGGAAAAACCCCCTTCAGCCTTGATATTCACCAAAGAAGCAATTGACGCCAACTGAGAGGTGGTGCAGCCGTTCCACAACAGTTGGTCCGCAACATGAACTACATCAAGAAAACGGTCTTACAAGCCAGACACATAATCATAGGTCCTCGAATCGTAATATGAACTAGGACCCACATAAGATGGACAATACCGAGTACCATCATCAGTCGATCCGTCCTAGTTATACGAAGACCAGAAAGACGGCCTGGTGGCATCAAATTACTATCCTCTGCGCCCAATCCATCTGAGCGCATCACGCCCAATGCGAACTACCCTCCTCCTGAACGACTGCATTTGTTGCTGGCTGCACAGGGGGCTTGGGTGCACTGTCAATGCTTCAAAGTATTCCTGTACCCTCTCTCTCACCATGCAAAGTTCAATTATAATATTCCGGCATAAACCACTTTCATACACAAGTCGAAATTTTACCTCATCTTGTGTTTTGAACCGTTCGTTTTTGCACTTTCGGTAGGGGCACCTAATCTTCTCCCCGTCCATATCATGCACGCTGAGACTGGGCCCATTCTAGAAATATTCGTAATACCATCCTCAAATTCCGGTGTCTACACCCAGCACATCTCGATCATACCTCCATCTCCTCAACTGTACTTAAAACATGATTGGTCTACGTACACAAGCAATTCACAACACTAATTAAATGACTAGAAATAAATTATATATATATATATAACCATTAATAGAATTTCAGCTTCTTTACCTGAGCAAAATACCTATCAAGATCAATACAAAATTCGCACAGATAAAATGATATGTTCGATTTATATGTAAAAGAATCAAGAGGCGGAGTTAGAAACATGAGTTGGAGAGTAAGTTTAATATAAAGAAACAATGAAAATGAAGGGGGACATATATATAGAAAAAAACATTGGAACGGGCATTGAAATATTTATTTGGCACACTAAACTAGCCATTGAAATATATAGCCGTTGCTCCAACTTTAGGACCGCTCTCTGGAACGGATATATAATAACGGTAATATTACCGTTGTAATATTGCCATTTGTGCATATTTGGAATGGGCTTCGGCACACACAATCGTTTATGTAAAGTACCCATTCCAAATAGTAGCACATTTGGGAACGGTTTTTGTAACACATTTGGAACAGCCGTTACATTACATTGTTCGCTCATGGCGTAAAAGGGTTCATTTAGCACTACATATATGGAACGATCAAGCAAGCGGTCCAAATCAGACCCGATCAACAGTTTTGAACCATGTATAGGAACGGTACGTGTTCCTGGTCAACTAACCGTTTCAATTTCCACAGATGTGTTCAAATGGGAATACAAAAATATAACCGGTCCCTTTTTGGAACGGTAGTGGGTTTACATATTGGCACACATGTGTTGGGCACACAATAGAACGGTCGGGTTTGCCATTCCTACCCGTCTTGACTGTCATTAACGCAAAGTGATGTTCAGCAACGGTTTCCCATTCCACAATAGTTCCAGTTACCGTTCTATTTGGAACGGTAATTGGAAGGGTCTACTAAATCCTGTTCCAGTTTACCCGCATTTTTTTTTTGTAATATGAGAAATAGAAATAATGAATTAGAAACTTACTGCAATATATATTTTTGGATCTTTTGAAAGATACCGGAATTTTACAAAGAAATGAGGGATGTTCAGAGATATCGGATTACCAAAGGCATCCTTTTTTGTATGCTAAATGTTACAAAAGAACTTTGCTAAAAAATGAATTTGCTAGAGAGTAGTGAAAGAGTGTACGCAAGATACTCAAAGGTTAGGAGATTCTGCCTTACTTGCTTCCAACCATTGTGTCCATTTTATTAGAACCCATGATAACTTGTTGGCCTTTGAATGGCTCATTCTCGTTTGCTAAATTTTCTCGATGGTTTGTCAGTGCATGTTGGCAATAATTCACCATGGTGGGGGATTGCAACTAATAGTGGCTGTCAATCCTCCATAGTGGATGTGTAGGATGATAAGGCCGATAAAGCATTTGCATCAATGAAAATAGTTGAATCTAGATTAAATAACCGAGATAGCTGCAATTATCTAACCTAGTTTTTTCTCATCCCTACAAAATAAATCATGCAAAGCATCATAATAAATTGTGCTCGCTACTCATACCACTCATTCATGACAATTACGGATCACTGAACTCATGGATAGCAATAGGAATAATTAATTAATCAAATTCGAATTTTTAGTCAGATCTAATAAATAATAATCATTCCGTTCACAGTAAATAAAGACGAGAAATACTTGGCGAAATCAGATAAATTCAAGACCTCAAAACATAAACAATAGATGGCTTTAACATTTCCTTGAATCAGCAATAGAAAATCAGGATACTAACATTTCATAGCAAAGCAAAAAAATATTCTAGACGAAAAGCATGAGTTTAGAGACAGAGAGAAAAACAACGATGAACCAAAAAGATGATTTTTCTCTGTGTTCTAGTCTCCTTTTTATAGTTGAGAGTCCTCTTCCTATGCAACTCAGAGTCTTCTTTTCGTGCCAACTTAGAGTCCTATTTGTGCCAACTTCTAAACCCACGCAGATCTGCTGATGTCGGTTAAGGCGTGATCACGCCTTAGAGGTTGTTCAAGTCTGCTCATTTCAAAACTCTTCTTCTTCTTCCGCGCAGACTCGGGTGTCGGATATGGCGTGATCACGCTTAATGGTTGTTCAAGTCTGCACATTGCTGTTTGTTCTTGATCACTTTCCTGTCTTTATTTGGGCTTTTTAACTCCTTTCTTCACAACGGGTGAATCTTGATCCTTTATTCAAAACTGCATAACTCGATTAAAAATGTGAAGAAAACCTTTAAAACCATTCGAGTTAAGCATGCATATGAGAGATGAAATGCACCCTATCAATAATATTAAATAGGAGTAAAAAATGAATAATTTGAAAAGTATTTCATAAGAGGTAAATTAAATGTAATGTGAAATTAATTATAAGAATAAATAAATATAATGTTAAAGTAATTAAAAGAAATTAATAAGTAGATATATATCATTTTACGTTTTCATCTTGGTAAGAGAATATGACATGGTTAATTAAGTTGAAATAAGAAGAAAAAAGAAAGAAACTTTTTAAGTATATTATATCTTATTACATGCATTCACGTGTGCTTATTACCTCAATAAAATGATTATATTATTTAAAAAAATAATTAAACAAAAATAAGGGTATTTCATCAATTAAGAAATTTACTTTGAAATTTATAAGTCCGTTATAAATGAAAAGATCTTATTCATTAAGCTTAATGAATTTAACTTCTAAAATTATTGCAAAGCTTTCTATCAATAAAAATTCAAAATCTAAATAGAGAAATAACAAATTAAGTTGTTATATAACACATGGTTTTGTTATTCATTGATTGTTTAATTTTGTTGCAGGAGAAAATCCTCTTACTTGGTTTCATGATTTCTTGGGTTTTCTCGATAAACTTTTTTAACTATCTCCCCCACTGCTTGACATTTCGAATTTCTATTTGTCCTTGTTAGGGCATCAGTTACATTTCCATCGGTTTCTTCTCAAACTAATACATTATATTTTCTTTTGAATCTGATGGGGGAGGAAATTGCATTTTTTGTCTCTCCAAAATATCACTAAAATATTTTTGTTTCCCTTCATTCACAAGAGTTACACTTTTGGTCCCAATAGAACCATTTTTTGAACAATTTTTAGTCCCTGCTGTCAACTCACTGTTAGAACTTAACAGAGACGTCAGATACAACTCACAAGGTACTAAAATTGGGGGGGGGTGGGGGAATCTATTTCAATTTGGCCGCCCAAAGTAGTTTGGAGAAACAAAACATCATTTTGGCATCATTTAACAAGATTTTTCTCCCTTAAAAGTTACAACTCCAACACTTTTTCTCTATTTCTTCATTGACTGAAACATGTTTTTGCTCAATTACTTCAATATCAGCTTCTTGCCGTGAGTAAAAACTCTTCAAATGATCCATTCAAAATATAAAAAAGAAGCAAACAAGAAGGGTTTTTTTTCTTTTTCCAAATGAAACACTTTTTTTACAAATGTGGAATTGAGGTACTAGTAATAACATCGTGGACATAAAAATAATCCAACAAGAAGGTTCCTTCATGCACCAAATTATGGGTAAGAAATTTATATTAATTGAAATTTTCAGATTTTTTTTTTGTTTTCGGTCAATTATGTTATAAAAATTGTGTTTAATTTTGTCAAAAATCTTCATATCATTCAAAAGGTGGGATCCAGGAATGTGTATCATATCCAAACAAATTATTCCCGGATTGTTAAGAAGATTGAACAATATGGAGGCGAGATTGAAGGTTGCCGGTCAGATTCACTCAAGGATTCATATCAAAGGTTAGTTTAAAGAATTTAAATGATTTCTAGGTTAATTTTGAGCATACTCTAGATTGGGGATTTGGGAATTAGGATTTTGGAAGAGGGGAATATGGGAGTCGATTTAAAACTTTCTGGGAATTTGGGGGGAGTCTGCTGATTTTGGGGAAGAAAGCGCCTCACATGACCCTAACATGAAGAATTTCTGTTAAGTGGTGAGTTGATGGTAGGGACTAAAAATATTTGAAAATGATTCTATTTGGTAAAAAAATGTTGACTCATAAATGAAGGGGGGCCAAACTGTTTCAATGGTATTTTAAGAGGGACGAAAATGTATTTTTTTCCCGAATTTTGATGCAATTTACTTTAGGGTAAATTCAACGAGCTCCCTATGGACTGACATAGTTAAATACAAACCTAACATTGTTCGGAATTACATTAACACCCCTGATGTTTGATGAAATATGTAGTAAGAATGAACTTTTAATTGTAGTTAAAGTTTTAACAATATATATCAATTAAAGCTTGGTGAAACTATGAGAATATATGTAATACTATTGAGATTGATTTCAATGTTAATAGCCTGTAATAATCAGTGTGTATCTCTTTTTCTTCAAGAACAATGACATAACTATAATTTTACACTCCTGACATTTTCAATATATATTATTTTTGCCCCTGATACGATTTATTGGCTATACTGAAATAATTTTTGTTTCATGATGTCTTGTCTTTTTTTTATCCTAATTCATGTTGTGAGATACTAATAATACTAATTAGATATATGAGTTAAGATTTAAATAATTGAACTTGAATCATTAATAACATATTAATTTTATCTGCTACTATAAAGCAATCCAAATAATTTGTGACTATGCGTATGAATTTAACGTAACTTTTTTTTGTTTGTATGTCATATTGTTTTCTAGTTAGTGTTTTGGAAGTGATGATTTTTATGGCAATTGATTATAGTAGGTTTTAGATATTTTAAAATAGAAGACTTTATTGATTCTATTGTTTATGTTCATAGGCAAGTATTAAAATTATTTTTTGTACTTATTTGATCATGACATGAATTACTTTTCACTTGTTTTTCTTGAAGCATTTTGTTAAAGTGCAAAATTTTAATTTTATTATATCTAAATAATTAAAAATATACCAATTTAAGGGATTAAAGAAAAAATTATGTTCCAATTGAGGAGTTTTGGTATCTTTTTTCATGTTTAAATATCATATAACATATAAAAATTCAAAAGTCATAGTGAATTGTTCTAAACGCAATACAACGAATTTGAACATGTAACCTAATCGTTAAAGGAATCACTGCAGTATATCAGAACTTTTTTATAGAATTTTCAAATATATAATATATGTATCTTGAGAAAAAAAATAACGTGCCTCTATTTTTTCGAATATTATTTTTTATTCATATTGATGTTTTAATAGTGTATAATACATATATCTATCAAATCTATGTTTAAAATATTATAGAGATGTATTGATGTACTTTATTGTTTTAGTATGAAATTTTCATCTCCCATACTTGATATTTTACTATGCATACATTTACTTTATCAGCTCCAAAAGTCTCATTAAAAAGATCTCTTTCAAATTTAATAACATATTCTTGTTGATGGTCAATTAAGAATGAAGAAAATGTTCACCAAAAAATTAAATAAAATAATATTCTCATTCTAGATTTTATCTATTTTAATGTGGTGGATTTTTTTATAACTGTGAAGCTATAAGGTATCATACCTGGACATTACGAAATAACGGAAAGTAAAAGTAACCGAGATGCAAGGGAAAAACTTTTGTTTAACATTTCCGGAAAAGACACCTATTTGTTCGTTTACCAGGTGTCGGCACGAAAAATTCATATAAGCTTACAAGGATTTGCAGAAGCCATTTGTAAATACGAGTTTCCTCCTCCCTTTTTTAGTAACAAAATAAAAATAGGACCAAACTGAGAGTGAGTTAGCATAAACAAAGATGGATTTGTGAATGAGAAATACAAGTCTCCTATTTTCATAAGAATAATGGAGAATGGAAAATTGATCAAGGGGGCTGGCCATCAAGAAAGATCGATCCCACATTGATGCTTTTTTATAGGTAGACCCGTTTGCCCCATTTTTCACTAAGTTCATCAGAAGATACTTGTAGAAATTCTATGCTAGCGCTTTCAGCATGTAATTGCTCAATGGCCGCGGTATAATCTGAAGGCCTCGAGAAAAAGCTTTCCATCCCTAGCGCTTTTACCGTTCCTTGAATTTCTTGCCGATCTCCGCTTGTAACTCCACTAGACGTTCACTATCCAGTCTAAGGCTCGGGTGATCTCATAAATACCGTGAGAAGAACCCGACAATTGTTGCCTAGAATCGATAAATAACCGTCGTATTTTGACTCGGAGATCTATCACAGTTCAGACTCACTTTTTCTTTTGAAAGGTTGTTCATATGATTGATTGAGTTTCTTGTAGTTCCGCTTCTTACTCTAAAAAATGAAGAAAGACTTGTCGGAAATTGCCTTGGTCCAACAGAAAGGCATGGGAGTGAAGGGGCATAAAGAAAAGATGGCTACTTCTAAGCTCTCTTTCTTCATATACGATATTTCGAGTTGGATGAACAGATCGTCCTTAAAGCGGCCTAATTATCTGAATCTTAGTAAAAGTTAAAATATCACGGCGCGGTTCCACTCTATCTTATATCTGCTGTTCTTGCGCAGAAGTTAGTGATAGCCTCTCGGTCCATTTCCAATAGTCAGTGGGGCCGGCTAGGGTGATCCACCTTCCCACAGATCATATCAATCACAGCCGTGGGGCTTGTCCTAATAGATTGAGGATTCGAGCCCCTTACAGGGGTTCTCCTCCTTTTTTCTCACTCGCTATGGTATTCCCCAAACCAAAGGCCTGGGCCTGCGCTTTTACGAGTTCGCTCAACCTCTAACGACGACATACACAATTTAATTTGAGACGCCGAGCAGCTAGCTTGTGTTTTTTCAACACAAACGATTTTTCTTCCACAACTAAAAACTGAGAAGACAGTAAGATAGGTTTATGTGATCATTAATGTTCAATACTACTCGAAACTGCAAGAATAAATCGATGCTACTTCTTTGCTAACTCCTTTATTGATGGACAAAAAAATCTTAGAAAATAGGAGGATCAGGCTAATGGATTGGAGAAGATCAAGTAAGTAGGGGGCTTAAAGTAAAGAATAGGTGAGAAGTCTTGTATGCACGAGCATGCGATATCAAAGAATATTGATCAAACTACCCTTACTTTCAATTCTTAGTAAAGCAGCAAGGAGGGAAAAGACATAGTATATTATCTTCTTCGCCTGATCCTCGATGTAATTTCATGTCTAAGAGATAACGACAAAGGAAATGATAATGGAAAGAAAGCTGCTAATCGATCAAGCAATAGGAGTGAAAGCAAGAACGTCTACAGAAAGGGGCCTGAGAGGCCGAAGACGGAGTTCTCTATCTTTCTATTGCTGTAATCCAACTCTTCGGTTGGTTTCGGTCAATGAAGCTGGGTCATCTCTAGTCTTCCCCGTACGGCGATTGTTTGGGGAAGTCATCATATGAGCGAATTCAGGCTCGAGCATTAGCAATAGCATCGGGACTAGAGTGGATTAAGCTAAGGCCGATCATGGACTCTATCGGGAATGCTACTCTTATGGATCGGCCAACGAAGGCAAGTGAAGGGTAGAAAGAAAATAAGGTCTTGAGAGAATATCTGCTATCATAAAGAAAGCAAATGAGCTACTGAGTACGAACAGGCGCTAAACCCAAAGGAAAGATCATATTCATCAGATAGGTGAGACCCTAGATGTGAAGTTGAAGCCAACATCTACTTAATTGATTTTTCTCACCCTTCAGCCGATCGTCTATCTTAGATAAATAGAAGTGATGTCAGATATTGGACCTAACCAAGCTAGTCTGAAAGAATTCTTCAGGGTCCGATCATGGTGGGTGACTGCGGGGGATTAGAAAAGCCACTGCCTCGATGAGTTGCCTGACGGAAAAGACTTCCGGCTATGCTGGCCATTCATTAAATTCAGAAAGAAGATGGATAGATGAATAGAGAAGATTACTGCGCTCAAGCAATCAAAGAAATGTGCAAGCCAACTCATGTAGGGTCATCCCCGAGTGGACGAGCAGAAGGAGAATCCTATAGGATGACAGGCTTGGAGCGAAAACTCTTCTTTAGTGGAGGCAAGAAAGCCAAATGAACGAGGCAAGATTCAGAGCTGCTCATTATCTAGGTCATAGCCTTTGAAGTTTTAAGGCCATCATCTTTTCAAAAGACAACAAACAAAAATAAAAAGGGAAGACTCATACTTCGTTTTATCCATTCGGAAGTACGGTCAGAAGAAGATTAGCGCTCAGACTCAGAAAGAGAATTCGATATGAGACGTTGTCATATATCTATCTACCAGACCCTTATGAACTCACTTTATGGTAGGTTTGGGATCAACCCTAGGAGTGCTATCACCGAATCTGCTGAGTATCGATACAAACTATCTGATAAGGAATATGAGTTGATCTTTATTGAAAAGCTTAATGAGTTTACTAATGTCATTCCGATGGACAATCCGAACAATTATGGAGGCGACCTGTCGGAACGGTGGAACCCACCGAGGATCTCTGTATCCACTAGCCGCTGCGAGCGGGCCAGTGCTAGGATATATATGTACCCGTTTTATCTCAGAGGACTGCTTTACACAGACACAGACTCAGTTTGTCTTGGGCAGCACTCCCTGAATGAAATGGATTTCTTCTTCGAACCTTAGGTAAGTTTAGCTAGAGCACAAAGATACCTTCCTTTAGCGCCCTAATAAGTCCTATTCTTGGAAACAAAGGAAGGCGAATAATGTACTTCAGCACAAGGGCGCAGATTAAAAGCTTTTATCTCTAAAGAATGGTTTGAGTCCGCAGTACCAAAGATTGTCTCGGACAGAGCAGATCCAAGTTTCAGCTAACTTCGGATTGATTATAAGAGTATGAACATAACCAGGAAGAATACAATGGTTAGACTTGGATTAAGGAGGTGTACAAAGAGGAAAACTGTCTATGACGAAAATATCTGGGTGGATACAGAGCCAATTGAAATAACAGAACTTAGGTAAAGGGAATGCCATTAGTCACATTAGTCAAATGGTGATTAAATTGCTAAAACGTCAAATACTCCAACTCAGGGATGAGAACACTAAGATCCTTTCGAAAATGGCTGAGAAGGAAGGGGGACCCGACTGATAAAGAAAAAGATGGGGAGAGAACTCATTATCCAGATAATAGGCAAAATTCTCATAGCCTGGCCCCCCTCCCCAGAGGAGGAGGTTTTAGAAAAATATCAAATCGGTAGATTGTTATGGAACTACAAAACCTGGTATAACCTAAAAATCATTGTTTAAACACATTTTTTAGGTGTTGATGGATGATTTTCTTTCTCATTGAGAGTGTCAAAATGAGTTTTCTATTGCTAAAAACCCCCTTTGAGATAGGAACTGGTGGTAAAACAACCATAAATCCAAACGTGTTTAATAATGCAAGTTGTAATTATCCCTAGAGAATATTTTATCTCATAAAGAAATCACAGCATTTATCTTCATGAGCTTTCGCCTCCTTCCTCAGGAGTCTGGAAAGACCCCATACATCCCTAACATAATTCTCGTAAGTTTTTAACTATTATCGAGATACGTTTGGTCCAAATTTTATCTTTTTTTTTCTTGCTAACTGATTTGGGATTAAATTTATTAAGATTTCCGGAATAGGATCATTTTTGAAAGACTTCTTTATACTTCCAGGAAGAACTTGGCATACTTAGCAGTAGTAATAAAGTTATCGTGGACGTGTATATAGGAGCATTTTCATCATAAAGATGCATTAAGATTATCATTAAACATAACTATATGCATCCGATGAAGTTGACAAAAAGTAGAATCTCAGTCTCCTACGATCTCTATTCTGCGTGGGAATTCGTAGACTCGCTTACATCTCTTCTTAAGAAGATGATTATAGATCCATATATTCACTGTTTTTTTTTATACATATAGTCCTGCACGGGGGGGGACTTATAAAAAACGGTCTATCCAAGGAGCAGGAACTGCCATTCCATATTGCGGATCAACAGATCATACATCTTCGGGTATTTTTCCCTCCAGAACTTAAAGCAAAGAATGACAACTTCGAAGCATTCCTTATTGGTTGGTTAGGAGGAAGAGAGCGAATTATGAATATCTTTAGTCATGCTATCACTGTCTTTCCATAGATAAGAGCATGAAGATAGCTTTGACTAGCTTACGATCGATTGCGAGGCAAACGACGGAGCGAGACTAGAACGTAAATGGACTTTCAAGTAATCCTTGAGCTCTCCATGAGCTTGGTGTAAAGATCATGGATCTTATCATCATGGATATTAAATTAGTTCGGTTAGCCAGCTCAACATCCAACAAAAAGTAGCTCATTATTTGATATGCACTTGACGATGCGTCTTGGGTTACTGGGATTGTCGATGGATCTGTTTTTCTCAAGAGAGAGAGTACATTAGCTATAAACTGAAATGGTTTTCTTAGCATGGAGAGCAAACTCAATGAGACTATGATCTGATGTATTGAACGAGCTTTTATTATCGTTATACCATTCATTGGATTCCGTGTAGGATTGGAAGGACTTGTAATGCAAGGGAGCTGAGCAGTACAAGATTTTACGAACCTTTTATCTATCTCACTGTCATACGAATCGTAGGGGTTAGGAGCAAAGACGATAAGGCTTCTAGCTAGATCACGTTCATGAAAGTGCAAGATTCCTGACCGGTAAATCCGACCGCGAAAGTCAATGAAGGATGGGAGATAGAATTGATAGCCCTCGTAGGCTGAGGCAAGGGTTGGGATAAAAGACTCACTACGCGTATGCTGTACGCGCTGGAGTAAGATCTGTAACAACTGGGGGAAGTTACATTTATTCTTGATTGATTCATCCTCTGCGTAAATATTTCTCAGTATATCTGATGCATTTTTTAGATTCAAGGAAGCAAGGAACCTTGGCATGAGAATACCACATTCCTCTAAGTAATCCCGATTATTCAGAATGAAGGATAATCCTTCTCTGTGGATCTCAAACGGAATAGCCTGGAGCTTGTTAATTACAAGGCATGATGGTTAGTAAACCATGTCTAGAATCAGGTTCTAACTTTATAAAAAAATGACTATTGTCATGGGAAGTTAAAAGACGATAGCGATAGTAGATATCACCAGTCGGTTGGCTTAAGTAACCCCACGCACTTCGGCTAGTGTTGTAGGATTAACAACGGTGGATTTCAATTCAACAGGTTTGCATACCATTGGTAGGTTTAGCTTGATTTTGGGATTAGTGAGAGATCAAAGTTACAGAGAGCAAATAACTTTTTATGATAGAAATAAGCAGACTTCTTTTTTACGGGTAGGTCAGATTGGTTAACACCTATATCATTAGTCAGAGTGATCAATTACCTTGCTTCTAAGAAAGCCACCAAATAGGATATGATAAAACTTCTAAGGAAACACTTTTTCCTATGAAAGAGTTGTATGGGCTGGTGGGTGGAGAAATGCAAGGAAAAGCTATGGGTAAGGTAGGAACGAGCTTACGGCCTGTGATTCATTTTGTTAAATGCGCGGCGTATATCGCGCTTCGTCGTTACGATAAGGGGATCTAATCTTCAAAAACCGGGTCGCAGGATTGGTTCATTGAACTGAACACAAAGTCAATCGAAAGCTTGAGTTTCTTCATTTGGAACAAAAACTCGAAGAGCAGCGGCACGCGGATCAAAATTTGTCCTTCAAGCTGGGGCCCAGTTTCAATAAGAATCGGGACGACACTAGTCTTGATTGATTATTTTGATTTGCCTACTTCTAATTCTAGTTCTATAGGGGAGGGTAAGAAGAAGAAGCGAGATTGGCGGAGGAATCTAGATAGAAGAGGGAAAGTCGTCAACTAATAGTATAGTCATCAGCCTCGAATAGTAGGAGGCGAAAATGGCACCAAGCACCGGTCTTTTCTTTCTGTAATCTTTCCTTCAATAAAAAGATGCCTGATTGTCTTTGAAGCTCTTTTTTGACTTTGCTTTTTGAGAAGCCGGATACCGTTCACTGCCTTCAGCTATACCGGGATCCCCCGCATCGGCTTATTTAGGATTTTTCGGAGGGATTGTAGCCTCTGCTCAAAACTTCTATATTTTGTTGAAGCGGCATACTTCCTATTCTTTAGATAAGAGGCTATAGCCCAATCCCCTACCTGACTCTTCTATTACGTAACAGTTGATATTGAATGAAAAAACCATTAGCTTACCTCAGCTTGCTAGTTAGGAACTGAAGTCTGGAGTCGGTTAAGTAGTAGGACAAAGATTGCTAAGTCAGGGGGACCTTTTCTTGCTTCTCTTCGGGTCATCCAGTAACCTTTTTTTTTCTAAGAGTCCCCAGCCCTAGGTTGCCCCTCATACACTAATCCATTGGGAACCAGTAAAGGATCTGCCACCGCTTTCCTTGACGACTTATGTTGCTGAGTCATATGATGTTAGAGTAAAGTCTGATGCCGCTGACTCAATAGACGATACAATTTAAGTAGCTTAATTTGTAGATGATACCACGGATGTTGTTGAATCAGACGTTGTTGCTAAACCATCCGCGGTGGTACCACAGGAAGACCATAACATAATCGAGAGTACCCATCGGGTAAGAATAAAGAAAAGATAGGACCTAGTTAGCTCTATGAAGTTTCCATTCCCATTGGGAGCCCCTTTCTATTTTTGACCCAAGAAGACTCGCTGAGGAGTACCCATAACTTGAACTAGGAACTGGGCATTAGAGGGGCGAGTCTTCTTTACTTACTGAGTGTTCTGCTTTATCCGATCTTTTAGCAGCCACTACTTCATCAGTTCTTTCCCTCCGGGTTCGAACTCTATCCATAGAGACCTCCTCACTTTTTTTGTTTTTGCTCGTATATAGCACTGGACTTAAAAGAGTGAACCGAAGAAGGGTTTGAGAGTATAGAGAGGATTCCTTTCGATAAAAGAGAATAGTACAAAGCAAAGTCAGAAAACCTAGAATGCCCAGAAAAGATTAGATTAAGAGTCCGCGATACCGGCATTTCTTTTCTCTCGATTTTCTTCTTTTAGTCAACCTTAAATCCTAGCTTAGCTTCAGAGATGACTTTTTTAATGCATAATGTGAATAAAAGCTTTCAAGGGCTAACTCTTTCTCGCCAATCCCCTCGGCATCTTCGCTGAAAGTCAAAAGAGAGCTCGGGTTTTGAAAACCTCTCTTGAGTCATCTTTTCTTAGATTTCTTTCTTCATGAACTGACAAAGCCAGGGTGAGAGTTGCCGGGCAGGATCTATGATCAGAGTCAGCGCAGGAAGAAATGCATTACCAATCCACTTTCACCTCTATTGGTTCAGTAATCAAATGCTCTTTCCATGCTTTCTATAACCAATTTTCATAATAATCAAATGCTCTTTCCAGATAGAGTCATAGTCATATGCCGCAAATCCTATGTTGAAAGCCCAGATGGATGAGCAAGAAGTTTCAAGCTTGAAGGAAGTTTCGTACGCACAACAGCAAAACTATTGGATTTCGTTCCCCTCCAGGTGAGATCTTTCTTCCTTAAGTCCTACAACTAGAGAAGGGTCGATGTAATTGAGGTCACTCTCTTCGTCTAAGGTCTTGGCTTGGGGGAAGAGAATGCCCAGAAAGAGGGATAAGCCTTGCTTTGGCTGCTTGACGAGCCTTAATTAGAAGACCTAACCTAATATTGCAAGAGGACATCCCCGAACTCCAAAAATTATACAGAGCTTGGGGGCCGCATAAAGATGGACTTTGTCTCAGGTTTGCCTCGCTCCTTGAAGGGGCACGATTCAGTTTGGGTCACTGTAGATAGATTGACCAAATCGGCGCATTTTCTTCCATTCAAAACCGGCACTACCTTAGAGAAGCTTGCCTAGATGTACCTCGAAGAGGTATGAATAAGACTTTTTATCCGTGCAATCAATAAATAAAAAGAAGAGGCTTGGAGTATCCAACGTGAGCTGATGTGCGGAAAGTATGCTAAGCCAGGAGCATCTCAGACGCAGACACCATAAGTGTTTCCGAAAATCTTAACACAAGCTGGCCCTGGCTTGTAACCTTTCACATGTATAGTGGTCGGAGGAATCTTTCTTCCGGATGGCCAAACTAAGATTATGTTTGATAAACAGTGAACAATAAAACTTAACAAGCCTTGGATCCCGTCGTCCTTGATCCTGCTTACTTTATTCCCAAAAAAGCCATCTTTCGTGGGGTTGATGTGTGATTGCCTATTGATGGACTTTCTCGGGCCTTTTGGCATATCCTTTTTTGGTAGGTTTTTATGTCAGTGTCAAGCGATTCTTCTTGTTGAGTTGCCATGAATTCATTGATGTATGAGTTAACTGTTGTTTAAGAGTTGTTTATGTGTCTTCCATCGGCATCTACAAACACGTAAGCAAGAGGTCTCTTGGCAGTGCTAAAGGAGTCTTTATTTGAATAGAAACCTTAACCACCCGCTCATAGCTCCTGGTATTTACCCTCTTTCTGAAAGGGATATGTACCAGCGAAGCGCATAATTGGTTCGAGTGTACTGCACATGTAGGATAGGTATAGGCTAGGCCAGGACTAGGACTAAACCTAAATTGATTAAACTAAAATCCTAATTCGGAACTGCTTATTCTGCTACTTGTTTTTCCTTGTGTTTGTTGAGAGCTCTAAAAGGAATCTCCAAGTATGTGTGCATGATCTTGGGAAGGTGTACCGAACAACAACACTATTGACCCGAACACCTGAATCTAAGGATTTAATTGAATACATCCTCTTCATTAACTCACGATTTGGAGTTCTTTGCTTGAACCTGGGAGTCTACAAACATGCAGCCAACAAGCGCAATGGGAGTTAAGGTTTGGAACCCTCTAGATTATTGAATCTCCATCATGGCAGGATCCGAAGGAGAATTCAATCCCCGATTTCTGAGTTCTTGAGTTCTGCTCTTCCTTGTTTGAGTTCTTTCCTTCCTCGTGGCACTGTGCGAGAGTTTAGGAGTTATGATGTAGACCTTTGATGCCGATTCTCTCACATTTTCTCCTTCGATGAAAGTTTACACTTCTACATACCCTATCACTGGGAATGCATTTATTGGGGTTGCTCCTTCCCCTGTGAAAGATCTAATGGAATCTATCTCATCTTTCTAGTTGTTACTGGTTGGTGAGATAATGCATTCTAAACCGCTTTCTAATTCGTGTAGTATTCTTGGCTTTGTCTTAGATAGCATATAGACATAGAAAGAGAAAGGACTTCAACTATTAAATAAAAGGCTTATACGTCGCTTGCTTATGCTAAGGTTCTTCTTCTTCATCGACCCTGGAGGGTATTCTTGACTTTCTTCATTCCCTTTTACGAGGGTTCTTTCTAGCTGCCCTAGGAAGACGCAAATCACACACATCAAGAAGCGGCCCATTGTCAGCACTATCCTTTAACTCGAACTCCTTTGTTGGAATAGGTGCCTTAGCTCTGGCATTAGAGAAAGAAGAGGGCCTTCGCTTCATTCCCTTCGCCTCCCTATCCTTTCTTATGTTATTAGTTGTGGTTCTTGCTTTTTCACTTAGTCGGGTCAAGGCTTAGGGGTGAAAGCAGTAGGGATTTGCATACCTTCCTCCTATTGAAGTCTCGCTAGCTTGTTGCTTCTTGTTTCAACGAGGATTGTTTTTCACCTTCCTCCTTTTCTTCTTTTTATCTAAGTACTGGTTTAGGAGCGGAAAGGGCAATAAGCTTATCTCTTGCCGAAGTTTATGGTTCAAAAGAAAGGGATGAAGCCAGGCAGTCAGTCTCCCATTGTTAAAGCTCAATCATCATTTAGATTTAGGTTTTTATTCAAGGTAACAACAAATCCTCTCTTTATAGAGTGTAGAGTAATCTCGCCAAGCTGCAACGATGATGATAGGCACAATTTTGATGAGTTTTCAGCAGTTGAGTACTATCATGATTCTTTGATAAAAACCGACACTACCTTGCGAAGCAAATGCCTCCGCAATCGCCCTGTGTGAACAAAGAGTGGTGGCAGAGCTTCAGCATCCTCAATGCCACTGCATCGACTGTGATGCCATATATCACATGCCACTATAGATTTTGGGTAGCCCCCATAGAATACTAGTATACAAGTTGGCCATATCACTGTAAACAGCAGAAAGGAAATGCAGCTTTTATTAGTTGGTGGCTTCAAACTACCAATCATACTTTACATGGTCTGACTTTGGATGTAAAATGGCATTTTCTTTCGGCACCACTAAGAAAGGGTGGAATTTCTGTGGACGCCCCAAATAGACATTTACGAATTGCAACTATGTAGGGTAAGGAGGGATGAATATCCACTGAAGTGACTGAAAGACAATGTATATTCTTGCTCATCTCTTGTTATGAGAATGTTGAAGTTAATGCTTGACATGTGGGTATGTGGGCTTCTTTCACACTACCCCCTTGAGGAGAGATTCACTAACTAGGTAAGAGAATAAGACCGTTATGCTTGATGAGGATTTATCCTCTTATCTGACTGGTGGGGAACTTTTGAACAGCCATATCATCTTTTTTAGGTGAATTTTTGCTAATGCTATGTAACATACTCCTTCTTTCTTTCCTGCTAGACCTTCTTTCTATTGTTGACAGCTATCTCTATCCTTTCTCCTAAGCTTGCCTACTTCTCTTCCTAAGATGCACACTAGATAGGTCATTAGCACTCTTCTGTATT
Source organism: Sesamum alatum (assembly GCA_034509735.1). Classification (NCBI taxonomy): domain Eukaryota; kingdom Viridiplantae; phylum Streptophyta; class Magnoliopsida; order Lamiales; family Pedaliaceae; genus Sesamum; species Sesamum alatum. The sequence goes on from JACGWO010000001.1 coordinate 43,951,083, forward strand.
ACCGCTACGCCCCTGTGCTACAAATCATTCCTTATCAGAAGCCGTGAGCCAAGCGCTTATAGAATAGGGCAGACTAAAGAACATTTAAGTGTTGAGATTTTTTCGGTGAGGAGTGAAGCGGAAGGAAGATGTGTGGATGAGTATGGGCGTGCAGGGGCATGAAGGGGAGTTTTCGAGGCTTTTGTTGGCCTATTTCCCAAGAATAAATCCATGTTTTTCTCATACCTGCCATCTCTTTAGTTTGGGATTCAAGATAGTATACTCCTGAAAGAGGTAGCTCTAAATAGGCTCCTTGACTTGCCTGAGGTAGCTTAGCTCTTGTCATTGCTGCCGTAGTAGTTGGTGTCCTTTAGTCCTTGCGATAGAGTAGAGATTCTTACCTTCTTCGCTTCCTACCTTTCTTGGCTTTGAAGCCTTGAATGTACGATAGGAGTAACTTGGAAGATGTAATTAGATCAAGAACTGCTAATTCATCAGCGGCATTCTTCTCCACTGGTCAGCATAGGATATGTAGAA